>OY821521.1:169444664-169739664 GCA_963682025.1 Cordilura impudica | reverse complement strand
TTATTTTAATTAATATTATTTTAATTTATATTATTTTATTTTATTTTATTTTATTCTATTTTATTTAATTTTATTTTATTTTATTTTATTTTATTTTATTTTATTTTATTTTATTTTATTTTATTTTATTTTATTTTATTTTATTTTATTTTATTTCATATTATTTTATTTAAATTTAATTTATTTTATTTTATTTTTTTATTTTATATTAATTTATTTGATTTTAATTTAATTTATTTTATTTGATTTTATATTATTTTACTTTATTTTATTTTATTTTATTTAATTTAATTTAATTTAATTTAATTTTATTTTATTTATTTATTTTATTTTATTTTATTTGATTCTATTTTATTTTATTTTTTTATTATATTTGATTCTATTTTATTTTATTTTATTTTATTTTGTTTTATTTTATTGATTTCATTTTATTTAATTTAATTTTATTTTATTTTATTTTACTTTTAAGATTTTTAAGAAATGTGACTTTGTAAGAAAATGTTATATTTTAGGAAACAACACATTCTTTTTGATGAAAAGGTGACTGCTTTAGAAAATCTAATTTTAAGACTGAAAAGTACCTTTTGTATCTTCTTGTATCTTTTTGTATCAAGAATACTAACGGTACCACTGCTCTCTTTATTGCCGATATGTTTGTTACTTTGGTTGTGGCTTCGTACTAAATTTACTGGTTTCGATGATATCAAATGTATAATTTTTCTTCCTCCTTTTTTGGTCATTATAACCCGCAGGGGACGTACGGTCCAAATTTAATCAGTCAGTGATGAGCGTAAATAAATTATTAATTGTACTTCGAATTGTTCATAAAATCAAGGGTTTATTAGATTTGTTTTCCTGGAATAACTGTTCATTAGATACGATTATGTACATAACTATATCCGGCAGTAAATATAATATTTTCATGACTAAATACTATCATCACTATCATCAATACAAGCAATAGTTAGATAAACAATCAAGTTTATGGCACGCCCTTGGAAATGTACTCGTATTAACATAAGCAATTGCTTTGTCAGCATTTATGAGGATGCCGAGTACGGAAAATGAACTCAAACATTCTAAGTTATTTCCTACATATAAATTGTATCTACGATATTTTAAGCAATTGACATTTAAAGTTGAATATGCAAAACGTGTGTTCCCAAACTGCTAAGACTGTCGGATATTTTAATGGAGATACTGAAGAAGTTCATCAAGGGAAACGATAAATTTTTAATTTAATTTTAATTTATTTCATTATTTTTTCCATTACAACAAGATTTACAATCTTATAATTAAAGTAATGGATTTTTACAAAGTAATGATGAATAAGTACATTTAAAAATACACAGTATATAAATAGTACACAGTATAACAGAAAAAAATTAATTTAATAAATAAAACCCAAAAAGATAAAAAATTAATAATAAAAAATGGTTAATACATATGAAGCATAATGGGTTAATTTAATAAAAATATATAAATAAATAAATATAAGTTATAAGTTATAAGTTATATTTATTGAGCCTTTTTTAATACAATGATAGAAACTTAAACATAAAAATAACAAGAGAGTAAATAACTTAAGACTGTAAAGTATTATCTTAATTACAATAAATTTGAACAGCACCATGCTTAATTGATGAAATTATTACAATTTTGATGAAAAGTAACTGTGAGTAAAATGCTCTTGCTCCCGGAGCTAACATAACTGGAGAGAGAATCTCTTAAAATAATCTTAAAACTACGACTTAAAAATAAACTAAAAACTAAAAGAAATTAACACGAATCACAACAAAATAATAAATAATAATAAAAATGTACTATCCTCTATGAGTACCTGGTGTACTTTTTATATAAAAATTAGCGGATAAATTTGTATTCAAATCAAAATTTGGAGGAATTTCATTAATATAACCAATAGGTGATAAGTAGTTTGTGTTAGACCAACTAAAATTTCTTTGTTCAACAAAAATTTTTTTAATAAAATTATTTTCATGATTTGATAATCTTGAAATGAATTTTCTTAAAATATCACATAAGTATAAGCCAATTGGAGTAATATTTGATTGATTATAAATAAAAATGTTAGAGTATCGCTTAAAAATTGATTCAAAGTTTTTACCAATACAACATCTTATAATTTTCCGTTCAAAAATTTCCATTTCCTTTATGACCGTAGGTGAAATATTGAACCATATAGGAAAACCGTATAAGAAAACTGGTCTAATACTTGTTTTATATAATAAGAGTTTAGTTTTCATTGGTAAACTCTTATTAAACAAAATTTTTGAAAATGCACCCATAATTTTGTAAGATTTCTTTAAAGCTATTCTGGCATGTTTGTTGAATTTTAGAAGATTGTTAATATTGATTCCTAAATATTTGATGTTTTCTTTGAAGGGAATTTCATAACCACAAAGAAAAAGTTTGAGCGTTTTACTTTCTGGCACAACAAAATTTCTACATTTTCCTGAAGCATTGCGTAAACAAATTGCTTCACATTTAGATGTATTAAGTTTAATCCCCCAATTATCATAAAAAATTTTAACTTTTTCAAGGTGACTTGAAACTTGTCTTAAGGCAACAAGCGGAGATTCATGATGTGAATATAAAAGAGAGTCATCCGCATACAATAGTCCAATTGAATTTGAAAAAGTATGAGGAAAATCGTACATAAATATATTATATAAATGTGGAGCTAAAATAGAACCCTGTGGAACGCCACAGGTAACATTTCCAAAATCTGATAAACCATCATTAAATTGTACGCAAAAAGTCCTGTCAGAAAAAAAACTTTTAAATAATTTAATAATAAATGGACTAAACCCTATTTCAATCATTTTATGAAGTATACCATTGTGAAAAGCATGATCAAATGCCTTTTCTACATCTAAAGAAATTGCAACAGTGCAAAATCGTTTACGAAGATTACAAACGACATCATTTTGAAATTTTATTAAAGCGTCAGTTGTTGAATGTCCATTCTTAAAACCAAATTGTAAATCTGGAATGTAATTTCCAATAATTCCTATGTCCATTTTCTCTCGAATAGTTCTCTCAAAAAGTTTTCCCAAATTTGAAAGCAATGAAATAGGTCGTAAATTGTTTATATCGGTTAAGTTTGGTTTCTTTTTTAGTGGTATTATTTTCGAAACTTTCCAAGCATCAGGAAAATATGAATTGTTTAAACAATTATTAAAAATAATGGTTAGAAATTCAAATGCTTTTAATGGAAGTTTCTTTAAAATGAAATTGGAAATTTTGTCTAAGCCGAAAGATTTTTTGTTAATTAAATTTTTTGAATGAACTACTAATTCTTCTAAAGTAACTAGACTTGAGTGATTTTGTGAATTTGTGGCAGAAAAATTTTCGTTAAATATATATTGAAAATTTGGAGTTCTGGAAATAGTATTATTAATATTTATTTCAATTTGTGAGATATCTCTATTAGGAAATGGACTATTATAAATATTTAAAAAATGATTTTTCAATTTTTCCAATATCAAAGTTTCATTTTCTATCAATATGCCATCAACAGATAAATGTTTAAAAGTTTGATTCTTTTTATAACCTATTAAATTATAAATCTTTTTATGAGCTGTTGGGCCAGGTTTTATTTTTTCAAGATGCTCCTTAAAAATTTCTGATTGTTCAAGTTCTACTTGTCTTTTAAGAATAATATTCAGCAGCTGTATTTGTTTTGAAAGCAATAAATAATTTGAATCCAAACGATTTAAAGTTCTGTGGTAAATTTTCTTTAGATTTCTTTGCCAATCATATTTAATTTTAAACAAAGTTTTAATTCTATCAGAAACTATGAATTTTCGATTCCTCAATTCAATTTTTTCCGAATGTTCATTAGCAACCAAGTTTAGAGTTGTTGAAAATTCCTGAATGTACTGATTAATTTCTAAATTTGAAAGATTTCTAATTGAAGTTGGGTAGTTTTGTAATATACTTTGACTTACATCATTTTTAAAAGAATTCCAATTTGTATTTTTAAAAGTAATAAAAGTAGGATGTGTATTTAAAATAAACTCAAGGTTTTGAAATTTGATTTGAAGATGAATAGGAAAATGATCAGAAAATGATGGTAGTGTAGAAATTTTGAAATTTTGATTTGAAGAGTTTATAGATGTAGTACTTACTAAGAAATGGTCAAGAAATGAAGACCCATTTGGATATGACGGACTATAACTAGAAATACGTTTGAAAAATATTGAGTTACATTGTAAAAAATTAAAAAATATATTTCCATTTGCATTAGCTATGGAATCACCCCAAGAAGTATGTTTTGCATTGAAATCACCTCCAATAAAAGTTTTATCAAAATTTTGTGAGAAATTCGATAAATATGACAGACCATCATTTAACTGTGTCGCGTTACAGTTACAAGGGATATATAATGACCCTAGTAAATATTTTTTTATTGAACCATCAGTTAAAACTTCAATACTGATGAAAACATTTGGAAACCCTAAACTTGAAATATTAACTACAGAATATTTAAAAGAATTTCTTAAAACAATAGCAACTCCTTGTGAGCTTTGATCTTTTATAAAGTTATAATTCTCAAATTTAACTTTATGACAAGCTCTCAAATGTGTTTCTTGGATGAACGCAATATCTATCTTATTAAATTTTAGAATATTTAATAGATCTATTCTACGACTTACTTCGATTAAAGATCTAACATTAAATGTTAATAAATTTAAAGCATTATGGGTCATAAGTCTTTTTTACTTCATCCAAGAGATCCCGACATTGCTTTATGGCATCTTCTTTTGAAAGTTTCTTGTAATTTTTAACAAATTTTCCTATTTTCTCATCTAAAGAGAGGGCTTCAGGTTGGCAAAGAACTTTTGCAATTTTTAAGAATTCTTCAATTAAAGGTGGTTTCAAATTAGGACGATGAGTTGGAAATAAATTATTTTCAAAAAGACTAGCAAATGATTTCCCCTTATGTATAAAGTTATTATTATTTAAAGATGTTAACACATTATTAGAAATTTGATGTTTTTTTTCTAAAGCATCAAGTTTAGTCCTTTTCTTCATATCTAAAAACTTTTTATAAGAAGAACACCCTTTAAAATTTGACGGATGACCGTGTTGTTTGCAATTATTGCAAAATGGTAAATTATCTTCAGTCGAAATAAATTGACATTCGCCAGGAGCGTGATCTTTGTCGCATTTAACGCAAGTATAAGGTCTGTTACAATTACGTGACATATGACCCCATTGCTGACAACGCCAACATTGAATTTCCCTAGAGTTCCTCTTAGGAGATTCCCATAAGATCTTCTGATTCAAAATGAATTTCAAATTCGTTATCTCATTAACATTTTTTCCCGAAAGTAAAGTTATTAAAAATAGACCAGTATCAAAACCATTTTTTCTGGAAAAAGGTGTGGAAAATTTTGAAACAGATTCAATCGTATTAGGAACCAATGAATCAATTTCAGTTTTAATTGAATTCAAATCAGATTTATAATATAATCCTCGTAGGACTATATTTGCACGTTTCTGCTCAATTGGAGTATAAGAGTAAGATTCGATCTTCTTATCTCTGAGAAGTTGCATCATTTCTGCATGAACTAATGCATCTTTTAAAAACAACTTGCTTTTGTGTTTATTTTTATTTATAATTTTATAAATAACTTTTTTAGAATTTAGTTGTTCTGTAAGATGTTCTATGTTAACATTGAACAAAAATATTGGAGGGCAAAATTTATTTTCTTTTTTGGAACTTATCTTTTTTTTATCAAAAAATTTTAAATTTTCACAAATATTCTCTTCTTCCTCTATGTTAAGCTCACCTAATATGGAGAATCTATTTTGTGTGCTTTGTGTTATTTTATTTAATAATTCTTTTTCTTTTATATTTTTTAAGTTAAAATTAGATAAATCTACCTTAGTATTGTTTGGTCTTTTGCGTTTATTTTGAATTTCTTGAAAATCATTAACGTCAGAAAGTAATGAATCTTCATATTCCATTGTATTGTCGGTATTATTTCTATATTGTAGAGATGGTTTATTTAGCAAGTTTTCTTCTATTCTTAAAGGAAAATTTAATTGTTTTCCAAATTGTGAGTTAATTTCAGGATGGTTTTCAACCCTAAAAGATTGAACTTTGATATCAGCGACAAAATTGGCACTTGAATTAGCGTTCTTTGATCCAATTTTAATTTCACTTAAAGATGTACTTGAAGTAGAGTGGTCCATTGACGCAGCATTTGTTAATGTCTCAATTGATGATTTTGAAGTATTACCCTTAAGATATTTAGCGGAAGGTAAATTCTCCAACGACTTATCTGGTGGTGATTTATCTCCTTCTAATGAAGGCTGACCAACCATTGTGCAAAAATACAATTAAATAATTTTCAGTCAAGTATATGAAAATATTTTGATATATTGAAAAATATTTTGAAAACTTATTCTTAGATTTTTTATTTATTTTTAAAAGGCACAAAAAACACGTTTGAACTCTATAAATATAAAAGAAATAATTTTTTTTTAAAGAAACAAAATATATATATAAATGAGAGCTGAAATCAATTACATTTAATTAATTATGAGTGAAATTGAAATAGTTCTTTCCTAAATTGCTGAGCGTTGCTTATAAATTGAATGGACGAGGGTAGCATGTTCCAAAGACGAACTGAATTAATATAGAACTGCCACTCAGATATTAAGCTTCGATATATTAAGTGTATGATATCGTTCGATCTTGGTGAACGTGTAAAAAGTAATCTTTCGGACAAGTAAGGCGGTGCACGTGTATATATAATTTTGTGTAGCAGTAATAGCGTTCTTATTTTCATTAAATCAGTAAGAGTCACCCCATATAGTTTTTTGGAATATTGAGATATATGATCATATTTTCTTAAATTAAAAACATATCTTAATATTGCATTATACGTTGATATTAATTTTTTCGACTTGTAAAATCGCAACTTGCATATATTTCACATCCATATAGTAGAGTTGGTATTAAGTAGGTTTTTGCTAATAAAATTCTAATCTTAAGTGGTGTAACATACTGGGTGTTCCACAGTGTCCGTAGTATTGCATAAGTTTTCCCTGTAGCAGCATTTATATGGTCGCACCATGTGAGAGTGGAATTAAAAGTGATACCCAGATTCTTGGATGTTGGTACAATTTCTATTATTTGATCATTAAGCATTACAATCGGCTCAAAAGGTAACTTCAAAGTTTTCTTAGCTATTATTAAACACTTAGACTTTATAGGATTAAGACACAAACCGTTTATATTTGCCCAGTCATGAATGTGTTTCAGATCTCTGTTTAGTTTTTCCAAACAATCGTTTATGTTGCTTAAATCATTACATATATAGAGTTGTACATCGTCAGCATACATGTGGACATTACAGTATTGTAAATGTCGCACTAAATTGTTGATGTAAATTGAAAATAGTAGTGGTCCCAGTATTGATCCTTGTGGAACTCCTTTCAGAACAGGCAATGGACTTGAAATTTTATTGTTTGCAAATACAGATTGGCGACGGGATGATAAATATGATGACATTAAACGTGTAGATAGAGGAAAAAAATTGAACAATTTAAGCAACTTCAGGCAGAGAACTTCATGATCCACAGTATCAAATGCTTTGGAGTGGTTAAGGAACGAGATATTTCCATCGTCAATTTTGCTACGTATTTCTTCAGATACATCAATAAGGGCTGTTATGCAGCTGTGTTGTGGTCGAAATCCTGATTGCCTATTTGTCAACAAATCATTATTATTGACGTAATTACTTATTTGACCATGGAGTAAATGTTCAAAAACTTTTGACAAATACGGTAGTATTGCAATTGGTCGGTATTCGTTGTTTGGTTTTGGGGTGGGTATGATTTTCGCATATTTCCAATTTTGGGGATAAACGCTCTTAGTGATAATATTATTGAAGATGTACGTGATATAGGGTAACATTAGCGGAATAACAGCTTTCAGAAATTTTGGACGAATGTTGTCAACCCCAACTGCATTTGATTTAATCGCGAGACAACTACATAGAACATCCGATTGATTTACACAGTTAAAGTTAAAACAATTACCAGAAATAGTTGGACAGTGGTCATAAAAGCTTTTATTCGGACGAAAATTGGGAAGATTTATAAAGGACTCGTTTACTTTCTCTACATCTATGTCACTGGTAGCCACACACGATGATTTGCCAACACCAATTTCACGTATAGCTTTCCAAGTCTGTTTGGATCCAACAGCTGATAAAAAACGACTAGAATAATACTCTAATTTCGCACTTTTTATCATTCTATTCACATTTCTACGTGCATTACAATATTCAGTATGTAAATTGGGAATTTTGAAAGTTTTCCAACGTTTGTAAGCAAAATCTCTGCGATCAATGGCTGATTTAATTGCTACATTGAACCATGGCTTTTCCTTAGCTTTTCGTTTAACGATTTTGATTGGGACGGATTTCCTAAATACATCCAACAGGTTATTTTCTAAAAAATCCAGCTGACTATCTACTGAAGGCATGTAATAAACAGAGTCCCAGTCAATATTTGATAGCTCAGATGACATAATGTTATAGTTAATATTCTTGAAATCATGGAAGGTAACCTCATTACAAACATACTGCAATTGAAAATCAAATGCTAAAAATATTAAATCATGTTTGGAGAAGCAAGGTGCTGATAGCTGATCATATAACAGAACTTTATCAATGTTGCTGACAAAAAATATATCCAATAGCGTGTTGGTTGCAGAGGTAAAATGTGTTGGGATTGAAGTATTTGTCGGCGACAAACCAATCGACTTCATGTCATTAGTAAGATGGCTTTCAGTGATGATGTTGGAATTAAAGTCTCCACATATTATGACATCGTCATATTTAAGGGTAAGCGTTTCCATTGTTTTGTTAAAAAAGTTTGTACTGACTCTAAAGTTAGGTCTATAGACAGATCCTACAAGTAATTTACGATTATCGGCTACAACCTCAACTAATAAATATTCCCTTTTATTATCAGTGGAATTACCTGGACTATCAATAAATAAATTAAACAAATTTTATGAATTTCCTGTTGAATGAGTTGATAGAAGATAACTCATTATATAGCTGCTTATTAATTAATATCGAAATCATTTGCTTTGTGTCAATCAAGAGCAAATAATTTTCTTCAAAATTCGAATTTATTTTTAAATTTTATATACAAGTACATATGTGTATATGAACATAAAAACAACTGATATTTTTATACTCCACTTTTAAAAAAGTTACTCCTTTCAAGAAAAAATACTGTTTTGTAAATGGTAGTTTTTTAAAACAGGTACTTTTTTTTTTTAGGAAAATTACTTTTTTAAGAAAAGGTATTTTAAAAAAAAGTATTTTTTAAGAAAAAGTATTTTTTTTACGGAAAAGTGTTTTTTAAGAAAAAAATAGGTTTTTGGGAAAATTTATTTTTTAAAAAATGTATTTAAGTAAGGTACTTATTTAAAAAATTATATTTTTGAAGAAAAGCTATTTTTAAGAAAAGTCACTTATTCAGGAAAAGGTGCATTTTGTTAAGAAAAAGTGTTTTTTTTTTTTAAAGAAAAAGTACTTTTTCAAAGAAAAAGTGTTTCTTTAAGAAAATATACTTTTTCAAGAAAAAATACTTTTTTAGAAAATGCCCTTTTTAAAGAAAATTTAGTGTTATAGGAAACGTTTATTTTTAATATATTGTACTATTTAAGAAAAAATATTCTTAAGAAAAGTTACTTTTTTAGGAAGGGGTCCTTTTTTAAGAAAATGGTACTTTTTTAAGACAAACTACTTTTTAGAAAAGGTACTTTTTAAGAAGTATTTTTTTTCTAAAAGTTACTTTCTAATAAAAGGTACTTTTTTAAGAAAGGTACTTATTGAAAATCAGTATTTTTTAAAAAGGTACTCTTCTAAAAATAAGTGGTTTTGTTAAGGAAAGATATTTGTTTGAAAAAATTCACTTTTTAAGAAAAAATACTTTTTTAAGAAAATAGTAAGAAAAGGCAGTTTTTAAGAAAAGTTAATTTTTTTTAGATAAATTACCCTCTTTAAAAAATGGTTCTTTTTAATCCAAAAAGAAAAGAAAAGCTACTTTTTGAAGAAAATATACTTTTTTAAGAAAATTTACTTCTTAGGAAATGGTTCATTTTACGAAAGGTTACATTCTTGAGAAAAAGTACATTTTTAGGGAAAGTACTTTTTAAGTAATGATACTTAATGAAACAATACTTTTTTAAGAAACGGTACTTTTTCAGAAAAAGTACTCTTCAAAGAAAAGGCAACATTTTAAGAAAAGACAATTTTTTTAACAAAAGGTACTTTTTTAATAAAAAGTTACTTTTTTAAGAAAATGTACTATTTTAAGAAAATTTGCTTTTTTTAAGAAACGTTAGTTTTTTAAGTAAACGTACTTTTTTAAGAAAATATAATTTTTTAGAAGAGACATTTAGGTTCTTTTTTTTTAAGGAAAATTTACTTAAAATAAATTTAGTTTTTAAGAAATGGCACTTGCTTAAGAAAAGGTATTTTTTAAGAATATATACTTTTTTACGAAAATGTACTTTTCAAGAAAAGGCACTTTTTTGAGAAAAACATATTTTAAAGAAAATTTAGTTTTATAAGAAAATTTAATGTTTATTTGGAAAAGTTACTTCTTAAAGAAAATATTCTTTTTTAAGAGAGGGTAGTTTTTTACGAAATGGACAATTAAATATAAAATAAAAATGTTTGAAATAATAGTGCAGTTACAAGAAATTTAAATTTGACATACTTTTGAGCAATATTGTAACGTAAACAAAAGATGCAACTTTGAGAATCCATATTTTTCTAAGAAACTGCTTTTCCGTTCTTTTAGTAGAGTATCTGTTGTGAAATACTAAAAAAGCGACATTCAGACTACTTTTTGTTTTATGTTATTCATGTCCTTCTATATTGGACAAATGTGACACTGTGGTAGGGCGACAACTCGAAGAAACAATATATATATGTATGTATACTTATCTATAATATTAATAGGCTAGGCGATTTCTAGTGACTGATGTTTTGTTCTACCGTTTTATCCCAATTTTGATCAAACGTATATTATTTGAAAGGTATTTCTTTTTAGCGGTTTTGCAGATTTACAGATTTTTTAATTTATTCCTTTTTTTTTGAGTAAATTGCACTTAAAGTTGCTACTAACACATACATAAAATTATATAATGCTATGTGTGTGTTTATTAAATTTGTTAATGTGTTTGTAATAAAAATGAGTTTGTTTTTTTTCTGTTTTGATTTGTGAATTGGCTATAATTGATTAGCCTACTTTTAGGGTCTTTATTTAATGAAGAAATAAAATTTCCTAGAATTTGCGTTCGAATTTCGCGGGCTGGAATCTGCTAGTATATATCAATAATTTTCAGTTGACGAATAAAACAATATTGTGCATATATAATATTATTACAAAACTCGGAGATGCACCCATACAAAATAGCAAAAAATTTTAATTATTATAATTTTTATTTTTTGTTTCGAAATTTAGTACTTTAAATTTAGGAAGATTAATTTCAATTTGGTATTTTGTGTGTATAGTTGATACAATTCAAATAAAACAGGGAGAATTCCCACTCCCTGTAAAATCGTATATTTCGCGTTTTTTTTTTATAAAAGGACGTTTGAGTTGGTCTATGTAACAAATCAACAAACAAACACACATTTATAGTATGTTTTCATATATTTACATATGTCTGACTGCATGTGTATTTCCATATTGTTGTTTGTAGAAATATTGAATGCTTTTATGAACGGTTCTTATGATTTAAATATTTGATTTGAACATATTGCTAACATAAAATTGCAAGACATGAGCAAATCATGCCTTTAGCAAAAAAAAAAAAACCCCAAAGAAAAAGTAAACAAAACTTAGCAAATTAAAGAGAAGACGAGAAGAAGGCGAAAATAAAGTTTAGTTAGCAAATTAAAATATTATATTCATTTGTGTTGTAGGAGTGAAGTTCTAACAAAACACTTAACTACTTTTCGATAAAACGAAATTTGATTTGTAAGCTTTTGAAAATAAGTATTGTTGAAGTGCTTAATTACTTCTTATAGAATTAAATTCGTTAAGTGAATTGAGAAATTACCCCCAAAAATTTAAGATTTTATAAATCTAAATCAAACTGAATGAAAAAACTTTAAAAGCAGTGTACCTTTTCTTAAAAAAATAAATTTTTATTAAAAAACAACATTTTCAAAAAGGTTCTTCTTAATCCTTTCAAAAAGTAGATTTTTCTTAAACTAGTTTATTTTCTTAAAAAGACATTTTCTTATAAAATAGTAAATTTAAAAAAATACCTTTTCTTAAAAAAACTACTTTTTTTTAAGGACTACTTTTTCCTAAAAAGTATAGTTTCTTAAAAAAGACATTTTCTCAAAAAAGTAAATTTTTCTTACAGAAAGTACATTTTCTTACAAAAGCAAATTTTCTTAAAATAATATCTTTTCTCAAAAAAGTATTTTATTCTTTAAAATCACCTTTTCTTAAAAAGTACCTTGTCTTAAAAAAGACATTTTCTCCAAAAAGTAAATTTTTTTTACAAAACGAAAATTTTCTTAAAAAAGCAAATTAACTTCAAAAAGTAAATTTTCTTTAAAAAGTACCTTTTCTCAAAGAAGTACCCTTTCTTATAAAAGTAATTTTTCTTAAAAAGTAAATTTAAGAAAATTCTTTTCTTTAAGTATCTTTTGTTACAAAAGGTACCATTTCCTAAGAAAGTACTTTTTTTTAAAAAAGTAAGTTTTCTTAAAAAATAGTTTTTTAAAGGATTTTTTCTTAAAATAATACTTTTCTTTTAAAAAGAATCTTTTCTTAAAAAGTAAATTTTCTTAAAAAAAGTAAATTTTCTCAAAAAAGTACTTTTCCTAAAAAAAAATTTTTTTCTTAAAAAATTATCTTTTCTCGAAAAAGTACCTTTTCTTAAAAAAATACTTTTCTTTTAAAAAGTATTTTTTCTTAAAAAGGTGGCTTTTCTTAAAAAAGGACGATTTCTTAAGTAAAAAGTACCTTTTCTTAGAAAATCACTTTTTCTTCAAAAGTACCTTTATCTTACAAAAAGCTAATTTTCTTAAAAAATACATTTTGTTGTAAAAGTACGTTCTCCAAAAAAATAGTTTTTCTTATAAAGTGCCTCCTCTTAAAAAATTAAATATTCTTAAAAAAGACATTTTCTTAAAAAGTAAATTTTAAAAAAAGTTCCTTTTCTTAAAATATACATTTTTTAAAAATAAAACTTTCATAAAAAAAGTACGTACAATTTATTAATATGGTTAAAGCATACGTATGATTTATATTTATAATGTATTTTATATAAATCATACGCCCGGTCTGGTTTTTAATGTATTTTAATGCACTTAAAAACTACTTAAAAAATAAATTTTTAGAGAGTGCTTTTTCTTAAAAAGTATCTTTTCTTAAAAAAGGCATTTTCTCAGAAAAGTATTTTTTTTACAAAAAGCAAATTTTCTTAAAAAAGCAAATTATCTTAAAAAAGTAAATTTTCTTCAAAAAGTACCTTTTCTCAAAGAAGTACCCTTTCTTATAAAAGTACTTTTTCTTAAAAAATTAATTTAAGAAAATACTTTTTTTTAAGTATCTTTTGTTACAAAAGGTACCTTTTCTTACAAAAAGCAATTTTTCTTAAAAAAGTCGTTTTTTTAAGTAAATTAAAAAAAAAATTATTTTATTTTAAAAAGAACCTTTTCTTAAAAACCACATTTTCTTAAAAAAGTAAATTTTCTCAAAATGTACTTTTCTTAAAAAAAGAAAATTTTCTTAAAACGGCACCATTGCTTGAAAAAGTACCTTTTCTTAAAAAAATACTTTTCTGTTAAAAAGAACCTTTTCTTAAAAAAGTACTTTTTTTTAAAAAGTACTTTTTCTTAAAAAGGTAGCTTATCTTAAAAAAGGACGATTTCTTAAAGAAATACTTTTTCTTTAAATAGTACGTTTTCTTACAAAATTACTTTTTCTTCAAAAGTACCTTTATCTGACAAAAAGCAAATTTTCTTAAAAAATACATATTATTGCAAAAGTACGTTTTCTTCTTATAAAGGGCCTCTTCTTAAAAAATTAAATATTCTTAAAAAAGTACATTTTCTTAAATAGTAAATTAAAAAAAATTCTTTTTCTTAAAATATACATTAAAAAAAAATAACTCCTTAAAAAGTAAATTTATTAAAATGGTTAAAACATACGTATGATTTATATTTATAATGTATTTAATATAAATCATACTCCCGGTCTGGTTTATTTTCTATAATTTTAATAGGCTAGGCGATTTCTTGTGACTGATGTTTTGTCCTACCGTTTTATTCCGATTCTCCCCAACCGTATATTATTTGAAAGGTATTTCTTTTAAGCCGTTTTGCAGATTTACAGATTTTTAAATTTTTTCCTTTATTTTGAGTAAATTGCATTTAAAGTTGCTGCTAACACATACATACAATTATACAATGCTATGTGTGTGTTTATTAAATTTGTTAATGTGTTTGTGATAAAAATGAGTTTGTTTTTTGTGTTGATTTGTGAATTGGCTATAATTGATTAGCATACCTTTAGGGTTTTTATTTAATGAAAAAATAAAATTTCCTAGAATTTGGGCTCGAATTTCGAGGGCTGGAATCTGTGTTTAATGCACTTAAAAACTACTTAATAAAACTACTTAAAAAATACCTTTTTTTAAAAAACTACTTTTTTTTTAGAGTACTTTTTCTTAAGAAGTATGTCTTCTTAAAAAAGACATTTTTTCAAAAAAATATTTTTTTTTTTATAAAAAAAAATTTTCTTAAATATTTTTTTTTTTATAAAAAAAAATTTTCTTAAAAAAGCAAATTTTCTTAAAAAGCAAATTATCTTAAAAAGTAAATTTTCTTCAAAAAGTATCTTTTCTGAAAGAAGTACCCTTTCTTATAAAAGTACTTTTTCTTAAAAAATTAATTTAAACAAAAAATACCATTTCCTAAAAAAGTACTTTTTCTGTAAACAGTAAGTTTTCTAAAAAAATAGTTTTTTAAAGTACCTTTTCTAAAAAAAATACTTTTCTTTTAAAAAGAACCTTTTCTTAAAAAGTACATTTTCTTAAAGAAGTACATTTTCTCAAAAAAGTACTTTTCTTAAAATAAGTAAATTTTCTTCAAAAAAGTACTTTTTCTCGAAAAAGTACATTTTCTTTAAAAAATACTGTTCTTAAAAAAGTACTTTTTTTAAAAATGTAGCTTGTCCTAAAAAAGGACGATTTCTTCAAGAAGTACTTTTTCTTTAAAAAGTACCTTTTCATAGAAAATTACTTTTTCTTCAAAAGTACCTTTATCTTACAAAAAGCTAATTTTCTTAAAAAATACATTTTGTTGTAAAAGTACGTTTTCCAAAAAAATAGTTTTTCTTATAAAGTGTCTCCTCTTAAAAAATTAAGTATTCTTAAAAAAGTACATTTTCTTAAAAAGTAAATTAAAAAAAAGTTCCTTTTCTTAAAATATACATTTAAAAAAAAACTTTCCTTAAAAAGTACAATTTATTAAAATGGTCAAAGCATACGTATGATTTATATTTATAATGTATTTTATATAAATCATACGCCCGGTCTGGTTTTTAATATATTTTAATGCACTTAAAAACTACTTAATAAAACTACTTAAAAAAAAATTTTTAGAGAGTGCTTTTTCTTAAAAAGTATCTTTTCTTAAGACATTTTCTCAAAAAAGTAAAAAAGCAAATTATCTTAAAAAAGTAAATTTTCTTCAAAAAGTACCTTTTCTCAAAGAAGTACCCTTTCTTATAAAAGTACTTTTTCTTAAAAAATTAATTTAAGAAAATACTTTTTTTTAAGTATCTTTTGTTACAAAAGATACCTTTTCTTACAAAAAGTAATTTTTCTTAAAAAAATCGTCTTTTTAAGTAAATTTTAAAAAAAAATTATTTTATTTTAAAAAGAACCTTTTCTTAAAAAGTACATTTTCTTAAAAAAGTAAATTTTCTCAAAATGTACTTTTCTTAAAAAAAATTAAATTTTCTTAAAACGGCGCCTTTGCTTGAAGAAGTAAGTACCTTTTCTTAAAAAAATACTTTTCTGTCAAAAAGAACCTTTTCTTAAAAAGTACATTTTCTTACAAAGGTAGCTTTTCGTAAAAAATTACGCTTTCTTAATAAAGTATATTTTCTTAAAAAATCCATTTTCTTTAAAAGGTACATTTTCTTAGAAAATTACTTTTTCTTAAAACAATAACATTTTCTTCAAAAGTACCTTTATCTGACAAATGTTTTGTCCTACCGTTTTATTCCGATTCTCCCCAACCGTATATTATTTGAAAGGTATTTCTTTTAAGCCGTTTTGCAGATTTACAGATTTTAAAACTTTTCCCTTTATTTTGAGTAAATTGCATTTAAAGTTGCTACTAACACATACATAAAATAATACAATGTTATGTGTGTGTTTATTAAATTTGTTAATGTGCTTGTAATAAAAATGAGTTTGTTTTTTGTGTTGATTTGTGAATTTGCTATAATTGATTGGCATACTTTTACGGTCTTTGTTTAATGAAAAAATAAAATTTCCTAGCATTTGCGCTCGAATTTCGAGGGCTGGAATCTGTGTTTTAATGCACTTAAAAACTACTTAATAAAACTACTAAAAAAAATACTTTTTTTTTTTAAAAACTACATTTTTTTAGAGAGTACTTTTTCTTAAAAAGTATCTCTTCTTAAAAAAGACATTTTCTCAAAAAAGTATTTTTTTAAGCATCTTTTGTTATAAAAGGTATCATTTCCTAAACTGTATTTTTTATTTAAAAAAGTAAGTTTTCTTAAGAAATGGTTTTTTAAAGTTAATTTTCTTAAAAAAATTCTTTTCTTTTAAAAAGAACCTTTACTTAAAAAGTACATTTTCTTAAAAAAAGTAAATTTTCGTAAAAAAGTACCTTTTCTCGAAAAAGTACCCTTTCTTTAAAAAATACTTTTCTTTTAAAAATAACCTTTCTTAAAAAGTACTTTTTCTTAAAAAGGTAGCTTTTCTTAAAAAAGGACGTTTTCCTAAAGAAGTACCTTTTCTTAGAAAATTACTTTTTCTTAAAAAGCACCTTTATCTTACAAAAGGCTAATTTTCTTAAAAAATACATTTTGTTGCAAAAGTACTTTTTCTCAAAAAAATAGTTTTTCTTATAAAGTGCCTCTCTTAAAAAATTAAATATTCTTAAAAAAGTACCTTTTCTTAAAAAGTAAATTATTTAAAAAAAAAAAAAAAAATAAATTAAATTATTTTTTAAAAAAATAAAAAATAGTTTTTTAAAGTCCCATTTCTTAAAAAAATACTTTTCTTTTAAGAAGAACCTTTACTTTAAAAGTACATTTTCTTAAAAAAGCACATGTTCTAAAAAAAAGTACTTTTCTTAAAAAAAGTAAATTTTCGTAAAAAAGTTTCTCGAAAAAGTACCCTTTCTTTAAAAAATACTTTTCTTTTAAAAATAACCTTTCTTAAAAAGTACTTTTTCTTAAAAAGGTAGCTTTTCTTAAAAAAAGGACGTTTTCCTAAAGATGTACCTTTTCTTAGAAAATTACTTTTTCTTAAAAAGCACCTTTATCTTACAAAAGGCTAATTTTCTTAAAAAATACATTTTGTTGCAAAAGTACTTTTTCTCAAAAAAAATAGTTTTTCTTATAAAGTGCCTCTCTTAAAAAATTAAATATTCTTAAAAAAGTACCTTTTCTTAAAAAGTAAATTATTTTTTAAAAAAATAAAAAACAAATTAAATTATTTTTTAAAAAAATAAAAAATAGTTTTTTAAAGTCCCATTTCTTAAAAAAATACTTTTCTTTTAAAAAGAACCTTTACTTTAAAAGTACATTTTCTTAAAAAAGCACATTTTCTAAAAAAGTACTTTTCTTAAAAAAAAGTAAATTTTCTTAAAAAAGTACCTTTTCTCGAAAAAGTACCTTTTTTTTGAAAAAGTACCTTTTCTTTAAAAACTACTTTCTTTTAAAAAGAACCTTTCTTAAAAAGAAGTACTTTTTCTTAAAAAGGTAGCTTTTCTTAAAAAAGGACGTTTTCTTAAAGAAGTACCTTTTCTTTAATAAGTACCTTTATCTTACAAAAAGCTAATTTTCTTAAAAAATACATTTTGTTGCAAAAGTACGTTTTCTAAAAAAAATAGTTTTTCTTGTAAAGTGCCTCTTCTTAAAAAATAAATATTCTTAAAAAAGTACATTTTCTTAAAAAGTAAATTTAAAAAAAGTTCCTTTTCTTAAAATATACCTTTTTTTAAAAAATAAAAAATAGTTTTTAAAGTACCTTTTCTTAAAAAAATACTTTTCTTTTAAAAAAAACCTTTTCTTAAAAAAGTACATTTTCTAAAAAAAAGTACTTTTCTTAAAACAAGTAAATTTTTTTAATTTTTTTAAAAAGTAAATTTAAATAAAAATTCCTTTTCTTAAAATATACCTTTTTTAAAAAAATAACTTTCCTTAAAAAAGTAAATTTATTGAAATGGTTTAAATACGTATGATTTATATTTATAATGTATTTCATATATATCATACGCCCGATCCGGTTTATTTTCTATAATTTTAATAGGCTAGGCGATTTCTTGTGACTGATGTTTTTTCCTACCGTTTTATTCCGATTCTGCCCAAACGTATATTATTTGAAAGGTATTTCTTTTTAGCTGTTTTGCAGATTTACATATTTGAAATTTTTTCCTTTATTTTGAGTAAATTGCATTTAAAGTTGCTACTAACACATACATAAAATTATACAATGCTATGTGTGTGTTTATTAAATTTGTTAATGTGTTTGTGATAAAAATGAGTTTGTTTTTTGTGTTGATTTGTGAATTGGCTATAATTGATTGGCATACTTTTAGGGTTTTTATTTAATGAAAAAATAAAATTTCCTAGAATTTGGGCTCGAATTTCGAGGGCTAGAATCTGCTAGTTTATTTTAATGCCCTTAAAAACTACTTAATGAAATTTTAAATTTATAAACATTATTACAAATAAAAGTTTAATTATTTATGATTCCAATTATCATAATTATTAAAATTTCGTAGTGAATTGAGTCTTTAAATTGATCATCACTTTTCTCTTTTTATGTTATTTCCTTTGAAAAAAATATAATAATTGTAATTTCAAATGTTAATTTAATTCATTTCATTTTGAAAATGAATCATGTGAAGTCTTTAATTTAAATTTATAAAACTACTAGCAATTTGTCTACTCATAATGTAACTTTACTCCAGACAGTTTATTGAATTAGTTTTTTGTTTAAGGAAAATCTCTGAAGTCAACAATCTTTATATTGATATTAGATGGAATTGTTGCAAGGGTTTAAGTGACTGTGAAGTTAAATAATTTGTCATTGAAGCACAGTAAGAAAGGTTGTAGAGAATTTATTATATTTGATTAAAGTTGGAAAGATTAAAGTCTAAAATTTGGATCTTTTAAAAGGCTTAAAAAAGACTAAAGCTTATATCATAAGAACTTTAATATGAAAAAGGACTTAATGAGATTTCGCATGTCCTTAAACCTGGCTTTACTGACTAAATTTAGATTTGCTTATAAACTATAATCAAGCTGTACTTTATATTCTTATACTGAGAAAAAAAGTGCGCTTTAAAATTAAATGTGAACACTTTCAAATTTTATTTAAAGTGCCTCAGTCTAAAGCTTCTTAAGCGGAGCACAAAAAAATTAGTTTTAAGTTTTTAAAGTGTTTACTTTTAAGTTAAAGGTTAAAATTTTTGTTTTTAATGTAAAATTCTTAAATTTAAAAATGTTTACTTTATTTTATAATGACAAACTTTATATTTTAAAGTAAAATATATTATTTATAAAGTAATCAATTTTAAAATTGTATTAAAACTGAATCCATTTAATTTTAAATTTTTAAACTTTAAAAAATAAAACTAAAACGTTTATTTTGAAGCTTATTTGCGGTGTTACGCACGTACATAGATACAATGCCCATTACCATATTACTACGTTTATAATTTAGCAAGCTGCTTTTTTCAGATTGGAATAGAAGACGAAACGCTAGAAAAAGCCGTCACAACGATTCACCTTGTTCTTCAAATAATTCAATAAGAAGCACATTTGGATCACAGATACGAATATACAGTACAAAGTTTTGTATTAATTTTAATGGTATACTGCATTGCAGCCCCTTTCAACATTTTTAAAGAATAATTCAACCGGAAAACAACTTATTCAATATTATGAGGAAAGGGCATGTTTTACGAATAAGCAACGCGATGACTTCATTAAAATAATTTTAGAAGATGTCATGTTAACAAAGGCAAAGCTTAGACCGAAACACTTTGCTAGTATTGTGGAAGAAATAATTGGTTTATTTCCCAAAGTAAAAGAGTCCTAGGTATTATTAAAAACGATATATAAAGAGAACACTGATTTCTTTCAGGATTATTACTACATTCCTCGTCAAAGAAAAAAAAACCCATCAGGCCAGCTCTATTCCAAATATTTTAACTTAAAGACAAAGATTAGAAAGAGTAGTCCATCTGCGGAAAGTTCCCTATCGAGTGACGTACATGAGCCATTAGTGGAAGAAAATTTTGAAGTTGATGAAGCGCTGTCGTAATGTTTAAAAACTTCGCTTCAAAAAGATGCCAGTAATTGGGATGAGGTTATTGATAAATGGCCTGTGAGACTAGTGTGTAGCTCAAAAATTATTTTTATGATTATTTTTAATACTTGAAGATTTTTAAATTAATTTAATTAATTTAATTTTTAAATTTAATTTCAAATGGTACCATAATAAAAAAATTCCAATAAATCTACCGCTGAAGAAGTCAAGATTGACGTAAGAAGTCTGTGATTGACGAAACGTTGGGTGAAAAAAATGAAATAAATTTATTTTATTTGCATTAAAATTTAAAGAACCAGGAAGCTCAAAAAAACAAAAAACAATAAAAAACGTTTACATTTCGGAAGAGGGATTTGGCAAAGCACTCAAATTCTGATTTTTTGGAGTGGCCAATTTTAAACAGAGACCATCTCTGGTATTTAAAAAGAACATTAACACAAAATTCAAGGATACACAAATTCTTATTTTTTTTAGATTAATCTAGATTTTAATTTGATTTGTCTACAAAAAGATAATCTTTTAAAAACAAAGTGGGATAATTTTAAAACCAAAATAGTGAATTACTACGATATCAACATACGGAATCAGCAATCAATAGATCTTCTGAAGCAAGCAAAAACAACAAAAAAAATTGGTGAGTAACAATTATGGGCTTTTTGTTATATTAAACAAAGTTTAACTCGTTCTTAATATCGACTTTAATTGGCTTTATCGTAAAATTAACTTATTATATTTTTTTTAGATTGTCAAGACTGCATTCTTACAATTCTTCTCAATTCAGTTGTGCTGCCTTCAGCAAGATTTAGTGCAGATGGATATACAAAAAAGAAAGCCACTATTAAAGATGCTAATGAAAGCTTCGCATTGCATTTAACAACAATTAGCGATTACTCAAGACGAAAAAAGGAACTTATCAGTAAATACTATTATAATAAATTGACTGTACAGTAGGGGTATAACTTTTCTAAATTTTTTGCAAATATCAAAATAGCCCTAGCATAGTCGAATAGGCCATTGAAAATTATATAAAAAAATGCTATTACTTTTTCGCAGTTGTCAAAAAAGTTCACCCACCAAACGCGGTAAAGTTTTTAAATGATTTTTTTTTATTTATTTACCTAAAAGGCGCAAAAAAGTTTTTTTTTATCAATATATCAACCTGCATTTAACATTTGTGTAAATATTTAGGAAGCTGAATGTATGTCATTGAAAATTACGTTCTGTACTTTAATTGTCTTTATTATTCAAAGAAAATTATTAATGTGTTTCAAATATTCCGAGTTTGTGTTTAATACTTAAAAACAATGGATTTTAAAAGAAGTCGTTTAAGCGTTTTGAAAAATGCAAAAGTTTGGACAAAGGCTTTGACCAAATTTAAAGATAGCACAACAATGTCGAGAAACATTCCAGATATCGTCATTCCATTACATGAATTATTATGTCTTTTAATAATTAAACAAAATTTTTCAGTTTACTATTTTACTTTATTAATAAAATATTTAAAATTTTTTATTTAAAATGAATGTTTTTTTTGTGAGATTTTAGAAAATCGTTTTCGTGGGTGAGGTTTTTTATCCGAAATGACCCCAAAATTATTTTTTCGTAAATAACACAACCTTCGCCATCGCGTGGTGCTAGGGCCAAAAATTGGTTATAACCCTACTGTACAGCCGTTTGTAATTGTGGTAGGAGACTCTGTGGAAGATCTTAAAACGTTTTATATTTACTTTGACGAAACTTTTTACAAATTAAATTCTTTTATTATAATTCTTTTCATTCTTTTTGGATATATGCTTTAAAATCTTTCACGTGTTTAATCTTAAATATCCTAAGATCTGCGAAATGCCATGGATGTTTATCCAAAAGTATTTTTATGAATTGATTCAAAATTTGATGTAAAAAGTTCAAATCTTACTTCATTGTTAACACAAAGGAATGAAAAAATGAAAAAAATGTGGATTAAAAACAATTAAAATAATGTGTTTTCTTTAAAGTTTATTGTGAAGACTTTTAAATTGCATTTGAAAGTGTGTTAACTTTTAATTTTAATACAAACATTTTTATTGCGTTAAAAGTGTGAACTTTAAAATCAAAAATGTTTAAATTGTATTCGAAAATGCGCATATTAAAATGTAAAGTTTTCACTTTAATATTCAAAGTGTTAACATTAATAATTTACATTTTAAAGTGTAAGCTTTAAAATTAAATATTTTTCAATACGGCTGGTTTTCATACATGAAAATTTTTAGTTTTAAAGTCCCTTGTACCGGATTTAAAGTGAGTTTAAAGTGTTTCTTTTCTGAGTGTAGGTCTTTTATATTTATAAATCAGGTTTTTTAGAATCTTAAGTCAGGCTTAATAAATTATTTTTATATTTTAATGTGGGGTTTTATCATATTTTATATGCTTTTGTCCGGCTTAATAATGTATTTTATAGTTCTAAGTCTAACTTTATAATTAATTTAGGTAAAGCCCAGCTTAGCTTTTACTTTTTATACCTTTTTATATTTTAATACGTTGAGGATGGCATAGTTTTTTGTATTTCGCTCCATGTGGCTACAGCAAAAATTATACGTTGCTGTATCTGACGGCACCTTGCACTAAAAATATTGTGTAGGAAAACAAAACAAAAAATAGAGAAAATAACAAAGACGATGTGGGCCACCGGTGCACTGTGGTCAATATTTTGAGATAGCGGCCAAAACTCCTTTTGGTTTTTGTTCTCCGATTTTAAAGTTATAAGACTCATATGAAAGTAGACAGTAGTAAACCTCGGGAGCCAAGAACTCTATTTCAACTATTTCACTGAGAACAGGGTGGTCCAAAATGGGCTTTTTCAGAATTTAGTAAATTTATGATATTTTTAGTTAATTTTTAAAGTTTAAATGATAATAACTTTTTTGTTTTTCAAGATTTTTGTACGAAATAAATTTTGTGTTGTAGCTTAACTTATTTCCTATTACTGATAGAAACATTGAAGCTCTACTGTTTTCAGAACAATTAAAATTTTTTTTTTTAAAAAGGTCAAATTTCTCGCAAATTTCCTACTTCATAGAGCACAACTCCTGTGAGTCAAGCTGAGTCAAAACACAAATTTACTATTTTGTAGTCCTAACTCTCCCCTACATTCCTATATGTACATGTCCATGCATCGGGACTGCACTTTTTGAGCTACAGCAATTTTTCTGACCCAAGGTAAGATATTCGGTACAAATGCACGTCATATTTTTTGAGAAGTTATTTGTATGTGAAAGTGGCTATTATGCATATATTTTGATGAAATTTTGTACAAGAGTTTTAATTGACCCAAAAAATAATTCTGTTGAAATTAGGAGAAGTTGGCCCATATTTGGACCTAGTCCACATAGAGGGGTGTATCAAAATTTTGACAAAAATGACAATAGAACTCTCAAATTATGTGGTATCTGGCAATTCATTTGGAAAAGGTAAAAAAGATTTTATTGCCATCTAATATTACACAACTTAAATACGTGAAAATTGCAAATAAATTTAAAACCAATGGAAATAACTGGTAAAACCAAGTACCTTTTATATTATTGCCAGTACCTGTTAACTCTCAAATTATGTGGTATCTAGCAACTCATTTGGAAAAGGTAAAAAAGATTTTATTGCCATCTAATATTACACAACTTAAATACGTGAAAATAGCAAATAAATTTAAAACCAATGGAAATAACTGGTAAAACCAACTACCTGTTATATTATGTTTCAAAGAGGTAAAAAAGATCATGTTGAAACTTGGAGCAATAGTATATTAATCCATGCATTCATTTTTTTCTTCATTATTGTTTAAACAATGGCTAAATTCAGTTACAGTGTTCTATCTGATATATATTTTGAACGGAAAGATGAAAACGACATTATTTTACATATAATGAATAATCCATTCTTCAAAATATGCGACAAACAAGAAATTAAAATTCATAAATTAAAAATAAAAAACTTTTTAAGTACTTTAAGAAAACGGTACAATCAATGTTCCAGAAACAAGAAATTGTTTTACTCACGCAACCAAGAATGGCTAAGAAATAAACTTATTTTTAAAAAGCCATCAGTAACTACCACGGAAACTGGAAAAGGTGGTCGACCAGCAAAGCCAATTGATAATTGTAGTGAAAGATCACGAAGACGCAAGCTTAAACATATCAATGAAGAAGTTTCTTGTAGCATCATAAAGGATTCATTTCTGCATCAAATTCAACCACCGAAAACTAAAAAGGGTAAAATTGCTATCATTGAAAAAATAGTGGAAGCCAAGCCCCAGACGCACAAAAAGGATTTTAGAAAGTATGCCGACAACAACTGAAGAAAATAAATTTACTCCAGAAGAAGCATTTGCACTATTTTTGGATTTGAAAATGACTAAAAACCAATATACAGAATTGCGGAAGCGAACCAATGAAAAAAATTGTGGAATTTTTCCATCATATCGAGATATAGTTTCTGCCAAAAAAGATTGCTTACCTTCACCAACTGCTATTAGTGTAACTTCAAGTTCAGCAGAAATAAAATTGCAGGATCTTCTTGAACACACTGCAGAACGATTATTAAAGACATTTGATGCTGACTATTTAAAGAAGTTTAAAAATTGCAGCATGACTTTAATTTCTAAATGGGGATGTGATGGGTCCTCTGGCCAGAAACAATACAAACAATGTAATGCGGAAAATTCATCAGATGCCAATTTATTCATGATTTCTTTCGTTCCATTACGTTTAACAAAAACTTATATTGGTTCAGAGCCGTCAACTAGTAGAGCTGCAGAGATAGATGTATGGAAGAATGAAATTCCCTCGTCTACAAAATTTTGTAGACCAATAAAGTTTGCTTACAAAAAGGAGACTCAAGATGTCATAGATGAAGAAGTTCGAAAAATAAATGATCAAATTAAAGAACTTCAACCAGTAACCTTTAAATTTGATGATTAAGACATTGAAGTAAATTTTAAAATGTGTCTCACAATGATTGATGGAAAAGTTGCACAAGCTTTAACCAAAACAAAGTCATCGTCAAGCTGCACCATATGCCAAAAAACATCAAGTCAATTGAGCCAACCACCAACACAAGACGATAGTTTTAATGAAGCATATGAATTTGGAATGTCACCTCTTCATGCTAGAATTCGTTTTATGGAGCATATTCTTAAATTGGGATACGATTTGGAATTTGGCCCATTAGGCGAAACAGTGAGAAACAACAAAGAAAATTGGGAAAAAAGAAAGCAAAAAAAAAAAAAAGATATTCAAGAAAAATACCGTGAGATAGGCCTTATAATTGACCAGCCAAAGCAAGGAGAAGGAAATTCTAATGATGGAAACACAGCAAGGAGATTTTTTTCCGATCCAGAAACTGCAGCTTCTATAACTGGAGTAGATTATGATTTAATACCACGATTCCAAATCATATTACAAGTTATAGCATGTAGCAAAAAGATAGATGCAAAAAAATTTGGTCAGTATGCTAATGAGACAGCAACCCTTTATAACCAAAAATATTCTTGGAGACATATGCCAACCACAGTTCACAAAATTTTGTTCCATGGGGAACAAATAATTCAGCACAATATGCTTCCAAGAAAAATTTCCAGATATTGTACTAATGAGGATCTTATTAATATTTTGTTGTGCACATCAGACCCATATATGTCCAGTATTCGAAAATATGAAAAGTATGAAAATCAAAGCTATTTGGAAGAAATTTTTACTAATATTGTTTAATTAATACTAGTTTAAAGATTATAATTTGTTTCTAATTTTAGTATAAATTTTTATTAATACATTTAAATAAAATATATGTGCACTTTAAATCAGTAGTAAAAGTTTACTTAAAATTTTATCGATGTTGTGTTCTGTATATAATATATCCAAATGGTATTGATATTGTTGGGAATTTCAGTGTTATTTTTCAGTTTAATCCTCACAAGAATTAGCTTTCTTCCAAAAAAACCAACCTTTGGCCCCTGTGAATATTGAGACTAAATAAATGTCAGGGGCCAAATGTTGGCATTTTCTGACCAAAATTAAGTTTAGGAATAATAAATAAGTATTGGTTGTAAAATTCGATTGAAGAAAATAAGAAATTATAAAAAAAATACCTATTTAAAATGTCAAAATATTCAACTTTTACATGGAAACTCAACAAAAAATTAAAATGCATTTTTAACTCCAAATTACTTACGTTCCTATCAGTCGTTTGAACACGCAAATTGAGGCTTAAAGTCCCTGCTATTGAACAAAACAAATTGCGTAAAAAAATACCAATCCGGTCAAAAGTTATAGAGTTTTGACCGCTATCTCGCGAAATTGACCACTGTGCGGTGGTACATGCCGCCAGATATAACATTCGTGTGTGAGCCACCATCCTCATCGTGTTAAAGTCCGGCTTGGTAAAGTTTATTTTATAGTTAAAAGTCTTAGTTTAGGATTTTTACAGTTCTAGCCTTAACGTTGAATTTCCTGTACCATAAGTTCTTTAGATCATTTTATAATCTTAAGTCGGGCTTAGTAAATTCAGCTTTATTATTTAATTTAGCTTTTTAATAGTTAAAGTTTAACCTATAAACTTTTAAACTGCTAAAGTCAGTCTTAGTACAGAATTTTTATATTTTTAAGTTCAGCTTGAACTAATTTTAGTTTATTACTCATTCCTTTCACTTTTTTTAATTAGGACAGACTTACTACTAAAATTTTGTATTGATAATTCCAGCTTTATGTTCTTTTTCTATTGTTAGATCTAGCTTAAGTGTTAATAATTATGTAGTCTTACGTTTGGCTTAATAAATAATTTTATTCTTTAAAGTCTAGCTTATATATTTTCTATTCATATATCAGTATTAATTATATGACAATTCAAAGCCTAGCTTTATTATATTTTAAGCTTTACTGTTAATATTTTCGAGATCATTATGGATTTTTTAATTTAAATATTATTTTTGTCATGAATTTTATTTTATTTTAAGTTCTAGCTTAAATGTCAATGTTTTTGTGAGACAGGCTTAGTTCAGTTTTTTATATATTTAAGCTTTAACTAATTTGAATTTATTACTGATTCGAGCTCTGTTCTCCTTCAGTTTATTATTTTAAGCCTGGCTTAGTACCACATTTATGCTCTGATAACCCTAGCTTTATCTTTTTGATTATTATTTGTTCTAATCTTTGAAGTCTTAAGTCGAGCTTAATACAAAATTCGACCATTTTTGAAGTTAAGTGTGTATGTTTGTATTAATTGTACAATTTATTATTATTTTAATTTGATTTTTAATATTTTTTAAAGTTTTAAGTCAAGCTTATTAATGGAATTTATGATTAAAATTCTAGTTTTGCTTTCCATTTTAGTTAATTTGAAGTTATAGCTTATATAGCAATATCTCTGTAGTCTTAAGCCTGGTTTCATACTAATTTTTTTTTAAACTTCTTTACTGACTTTTTTAATATTAAGCTCGTTTAATGACTTTCTTGTTTTATTAAATCCAGCTTAACTTTTATTCTTACTAAAAACTAAAGGCGTCTTAATAATCAACTAGCAGATTCCAGCCCTCGAAATTCGAGCGCAAATTCTAGGAAATTTTATTTTTTCATTAAATAAAGACCCTAAAAGTATGCTAATCAATTAAAGCCAAGTCACAAAGCAACACAAAAACAAACTCATTTTTATTACAAACACATTAACAATTTTAACAAACACACACATAGCATTGCATAATTTTATGTATGTGTTAGCAGCAACTTTAAATGCAATTTACTCAAAATAAAGGAAAAAATTTAAAAATCTGTAAATCTGCAAAACGGCTAAAAAGAAATACCTTTCAAATAATATACGTTTGGTCAAAATTGGGATAAAACGGTAGAACAAAACATCAGTCACAAGAAATCGCCTAGCCTATTAATATTATAGATATTAGTATTGTCGATCTAGCTTTCGTTTGATATTCTTATGTTGATCTAAATAAAGCATTTGATAATTTAAAGTGTAGCTTCTTCTTAGTTTAGCTGTTAATATTTTTTCTAGAATTAAGTCAGACTTAGTATTGGATTTCTTAATTCAAACTCTAATTTTGTTCATAATTTACGTACTAGCTTTTGATGCTATATACTGAAATCCTAATCCAGGCTTTATTTGATTTTTGTATATTTCAGATCCAGCTTAACTTCAAAGCTAACTATACTGTTAAGTCGGACTTAATAAAAGGTTTAAACATTTTAAGTCTAAATTTATTCTTAATTTTAGTTATCTATTGATTTCAGCTTAACTGTTGATATGTTTATAGCCTTAAGTCAGGCTTAGTTATGGATTAAATATTTTAAAGGCTAGATTTATTAATAGAATTATTGAGCTATTGGTTTTAGTTTAGCTGCAAATAATTTTTAGAGACTTAAGTCAGACTTACAATACCACTTAATAGTTATAAGTCTAGATTTATTCTTAGTTTTAGTTAGCTATTGATTTATCTCAACTGGTAATAGTTTCTTAGACTTAAGTCAGGCTTAGTGCTGGATTTAATAGCTAAAACTTTAATTTTGTTTCATTGATTTAAGTTCTTGCTTACATTTGAATGTTCTTGTAGTCTTAAGCCAGGCTTTGTTTTGAATTGGTATATATTTGAAAGCCAGCTTAACATTAAACCTAAGTAGAGTTTTAGGTCAGGCTTAATGAAAGATTAAATAGTTCTAAGTCTAGAAATATTCTTAACTTTGGTCAGCTTTTGGTGTAAGATTAGCTGTTGATCGTTTTATAGCCTTAAGTCATGCTTAATAGCGGATTTACTATTTTAAAGTCTAAATTGATTCAAATTTTTACTTACCTATTTGTTTAAATTTATTTGGTAAGTTAAGTGTAGTTTTAAGTCAGGCTTAATGAAAAATTTTATAGTTTTAAATCTAGATTTATTGTTAATTTTGATAATTTATTGGTTCAAACTTAAGTCGGGCTTAATAAATCACTAATCTTTTGGTTAAATCTTAACTGGCAACATTTTTAAAAGTCCTAAGTCAGACTAAATACTAATTTGGTCATTAATTTAAGTTCTAGCTTAATTGTCTATCTGATTTAGTCAAAAGCCAGGCTTTGTTTTGATTAAATGTATTTGAGGTCAAACATAACTTTAAGCTAACTATTGTTTTAAGTCAGGCTTAATGAAAGATTAAATAATTTTAAGTCTAGACTTATTCTCAATCTTAGCTATTGGTTTAATCTTAATTGATAATACTTTTTGCAGTCTTAAGTCAGGCTTATTATTGCATTCTATATATTTGAGTCTAAGTTAGTCATTGAATTTAGTTCGAGCTTAAATGTCGATCTATTTGTAATCCAAAGCCAGGCTTTGAATTGATTTAGTTTATATTTCAGATCCAGCCTTTAGCTAGGCTTAATACAAGATTTAAAAATTTTATGTCCAGATTTATACTTGATTTTAGTTAGTTATGGTTTGAGCTTAATTGGTAATAGTTTTTTAGTCTTAAGTCAGGTTTAGTACCGGATTGAATAATTAAAACTAAAATTTTGTTATTGATTTAAGTTCTAGTGTAAATGCTCATCTTTTTGAGTTTTTAAGCCAGGCTTAGTTTTTAATTAGTATATATTTGAGAGCCAGCTTAATATTAAAGCTAAGTATAACTTTAAGCCAGGCTTAATGAAAGAATGTCGATCTATTTGTAATCCAAGTCTAGATTTATTCCTAATTTTAGTCAGTCCTGGCTTTGAGCTTAATTGGTAATATGTATTTTTTAGTCTTAAGTTAGGCTTAGTACTGGATTGAATGATTAAAACTAAAATTTTGTTATTAATTAAAAATCTAGTTTTAATGCCCATCTTTTTGAGGTTTTAAGCCAGGCTTAGATTTGAATTCGTATATAGTTGAGAACCAGCTTAATATTAAAGCTAAGTAAAGCTTTAAGCCAGGCCTAATGAAAGATTCAATAGTTCTTAGGTTATAATTATTCTTAATTTTGGTCAACTATTGGTGTAAGCTTAACTGTTGCCATTTTTACAGCCTTAAGTCATGCTTAATAATGGATTTGCTGTTAAAAAGCCTAGATTTATTCTTAGTTTTACTTATCTTTTAGATTAAGCTTAATTAGTAAGCTTAGTATAGTTTTAAGTCAGGCTTAATGAAAGATTTAACAGTTTTAAGTCTAGATTTATTTTTAATTTTAGTTAGCTATTGGTTTAAGTTTAATTTTATTAAGTCAGGCTTATTAAACCAATAATATTTATACGTCTAGATTAATTCTTAATTTTTGTTATCTATTAATTTAAGCTTGATGTGTAATATTTTTTTAGTCCTAAGTCAGGCTCAGTACTGGATTTAATATTTAAAATTAAAATTTTGTTATTGATTTAAGTTCTTTCTTAAATTAAAATTTTCTTGTCGTCTTAACCCAGGCTTTGTGAATTTGTATAAATTTGAGAGCCAGCTTTATATTAAAGCTAAGTATAGTTTTAAGTGAGGCTTAATGAAAGATTCAATAGTCCTAGAAATATTCTTAACTTTGATCAGACTAAATACTAATTTAAGTTGTAACTTAATTGTCTATCTGTTTTAGTCTAAAGCCAGGCTTTGTTTTGATTTAATGTATTTGAGATCCAACATAACTTTAAATAACTATTGTTTTAACTCAGACTTTATGATAGATTCAATAGTTTTAGGTCTAGATGTATTCTTAATTAGTTATCTATTGGTTTAAGCTTAACTTTATTAAGTCAGGCTTAATAAACCATTAACTTTTTATTTTTAGTTTAAGTTAGCTATCGTTTAAATCTTAACTGGCAATATATTTTAGCCTTAAGTCAGACTAAATACTAACTTAGTCATTGATTAAAGTTCTAGCTTAAATATTTATCATTTCAGTCCAAAGCTAGGCTTTGTTTTGATATAATATTTCTGGGATTCAACATAACTAAATGAAAGATTTAATAATTTTAAGTCTAAATTTGTTCTTAATTTTACTTAGTTGTTGGTTTAGGCTTAACTCTTGATATTTTTATACCATTAAGTCAGGCTTAATAAATCTTTTAATCTTTTTAAGTTATAGATTAATACTTAGTTTTAGTTAGCTATTGGTTTAGTCTTAACTGATTATTCTTTTCGTAGTCTTAAGTCAGGCTTATTATTGGATTGAATAATTTAAATACTGATTAAGTCATTGATTTAAGTTCTAGTTTATGTGTCCATCTTTTGGAAATACAAAGCCAGGCTTATTATTGGTTTATATAAATTAAATTCTAATTTGGTCATTGAATTTCGTTCGAGCTTAAATGTCGATCTTTTTGTAATCCAAAGTCAGACTTGGTATTGATTTAGTTTATATTTCAGATCCAGCTTAACCTTTAAGCTAACTACAGCCATAAGTCAGGATTAATAAAAGGTTTACAAATGTTAAGTCTAGAATTATTCTTAATTTTAGTTATCTATTAGTTTATGGATTTAATATTTTAAAGTCTAGATTTATTATTAGAATTATTTAGGTATTGTTTTTAGTTCTACTGCTTATATTTTTATACCCTCCACTCCAGTGTGCAGAGCATATATATAAGTTTGTCATTCCGTTTGTAATAATTAGAAAAAAAAAATCTGGACCCCGTAAAAAATATATACTTGTGATCTTTATAACAAGCGGAGTTGATATAGCGATGTCCGTCTCTCCGTCTGTCCGGCTGTCCGTCTGTGGAAATCACGATGGCGTCTTCAATCGGGCAACTAAATCGCTCGTTAGTACAAAAAATGATTCAGTGATATCCTGAGAAGTTTGCTGTTTAAAATCGTCCAAATCGGTTCATCTGGTCCCGAGAATTGAACGATGGAGTCAAAAAAGTCTTGAAAAAATATGATTTGCCTATGTTGTTCTTGTCACGATAACGTTCTCAATAGGACAACTAGGGCGCTTGCTGTTAGTTAGAATGATACACCAACATTATGAGAAGGTTCCTGTTTTTTAAATCGTGATAAGAGGTTTCATTAGGTGCCGAGAAATCACTGAAAAGATAAAAAATATGATGTTTTCCATATTGTTATTCTATTTATTGTATCTTGTCACAGCTGTACTTGTTGTTTTTATGGTCGTTGTGGTAATAATATAAAAATTCACCAATATCAACATTTTATGGTGTAATATTTAAGTTAGTTAATTAATAAAAGACACTATATAAAATCAATATCAATATTCTGCGATTTTTATAACATCACAAAATATTACAAATTGATACATACAGACTACTGTTGCAAATATCAAAATACTATAAATAACATTCATATATTCTCTATATGTATATCGATAATAAGCGCATATTAAAAATAATATAAACATAAATTATTTTATTTATACAAAATACTGCGATTTTTAGGGTTGCAAAAAATAGTATGATTTTAAGGGTTCTACTTTTAGTACATAATTCATTAAAAAGTAGTAGTGAAACCATAAAATATCTACCCTGTAAAAATTGGTGTTTAAAAAAAAATTTTTTTTTTTGTCAGATGTCAATAATATAATATAGATGTCAATAATATTTAATTAGAACACATTTTTAAAATTTATTATTTAATGTTTGGCGCAGGCAAACGCCATTCCCGGACTACCGAGAATTGAATGCACGAGTTATTCAACTCAATCAATGTGCAATGATCAAGCCTCGCCCTGGGAAACATGTATTCATGCTTTTCTTAGCACAAACCGAACTTCTCATGGCACATTAAAAATAAACTAATTGAGAAGTACAATTCATCATTTCGCTGTATTATAATATTATTTTCTTATTTTACTGCTAGCTAGTAAACAAAGTGATCGTATCATTGTAAACGAAATAGAATTGAAATTGTGTGCAGATTTGTTTTACTTAAAAAACTGTTTCTACAGATAGTGAATAAAATCCCAGCAAACATTTTATGCAATAAGTGATCATGTGGAGTCTTTTTTGACTCCTCTGTGCTATTAAAACAGTCATAAATGCGCTCTTTTACTGATCACAAAATATTCTTTTGTTTGGAGGATATATTACCTTACCCCCGACTCTTCTTGAGAACCTTTTTTATCCAATTTTCTGATTAGTTTCGACTTATTTTTGAGTCGTATTTAATGTCATTTTTCTATAAGTCACTTTTTAAGCGTAAGCAAAAATCATTTCTTAGTCTTTTTCTAATACCGCATGTGATTAGTCAGTGTTTAATCATCAAAAGTGCTCAAAGAAGACACAGTAAGATGATTTTTGTTAAAACAATCTTCGATTTGATTACTAGGATATCGTATAATTTTGTTTACACACACATATACATAATGGCACCAGTAAGCCGAACTCTCTCATGAAACACATAGACGACAGCGGCTACACGACTACAGCCTATCAAAAATAAAATACACACGTTTATATGAAAACGATTATTTTGACACAAACACAGCTACACGACTACATGACCACTTTTGCTGCTGTAGTCAACTTAGGCTAATTTCTATTTTTGTTGGCTACAAAATAAAAATAGTGTTGACAATATAACAAAATATGTAAAAGATATTAGTGCTATGAAATATTTTATTTTGTTGAAAAAATTAATCGCAAAATGAAATGCTATAATAATTCTATTAACAAGTAAATTTATTTATTTATTTTTACGTTATATTAATGCATTATAAATAAGTAATATATTTAAGGCAATTTTATATAGAATCATACATGTTTTTCTATTTTAATAAAGTAAAAAAAAAATATAATTGGCACTACTGAAATAAAAATGATTTTGTATAAAAACAGCTGTTTATATTGTTGTTATATGTTGCTGTCATTTTCAAAAAAATTGCAGCTAGCAGCATTTGTATCCCTGTGTTTGTGTAGCCTCTGTCGTCTATGTGTTTCATGCATAAGTAACAATTTCATTTAGTCTTATGAAAGCTTTTGAACAAAGCAGGTATACGTCGCCTTGTTTTGTGAAATCTTACATTGTTTTTTAATAGGTACCAGTGATGCCAGGAGATTTTTACAGAAATCTCTACGCTAATGAAAAAAAATCCTTTCTTTTTCCCTACACCCACTTTTTTTCTCTACATTTTTCCCTACACTAATTTTTTCAATTTTTCAAAAAAAAAAAAAAATATTTTTAATTTGTTAATTTTCAATTTCAATAATGCAAAAATAACATAAAAACGAAGAAAAATATCATAAAAAATAAGATAAGAATATCATTAGAATTATATTAAAACAACATAAAAAACCAACAGATATTATATAAAAATATTTTTACTTTCTGTATAATTCATCTTTTATATGGCTAGATGTCCCATTTTTGAGACATATGACCTAAGTTGTTTTCATATATATTCGCGAGCAATAAGCAGATAATTGCACCAAAGATATATTACAATGGATTATTTTGATCCCATGAGCACTGAATGGTTAAATAAATAAAAATTAGAATTATTTTTCTTAAATTCTAAATAGTGGTATCAACGACTTTAATAGAAAAATTCGTTTTAGGTCATTTTTATTTTAAAATATCTTAAAATCCAAAGCTGGCCTTGGCAAATAATGAGTTAACGTTCTCGGATTTATCCCAAATTTTCGGAACGAAACTTGCACACATTTGGTTATTATATTTTAAGCGTCACATCTAAAAATTGGACAGCACTTACAAAATATTTGAATTTTTTGAATAAATTGTCTTTTATTAGCTTGGGGTCATATGTGACCCCAATTCCAAAAGGTTTAATGGAGTCATATTATTTTTTTCCGAAACCCTAGGTTATTAAGATAAAATATGACATTTAAAAATAGAAAGTGATGAATTTTTGATACAAAGTATTTAGAAAGAGTACATTTACAGAATATTTCACAAAAATCCAATTTTTCTCGAAATCGGCAAAAATAAAATCCTTGACAAAAAAATTATGGCAGAGGGATTTACTTAAAAATTCACACAGTTAATCTGCAATATGTATTTAATAAAATCTTAAAGTAATATATTAATTTTCTTAAATTTTGTTTAAGAAAATTTTTTCAAACTTGAAAAAGGAGTTTTAAAAATTTTATCAAAAAAATTTCCAATTTTTGGTCGCAATGCGCAATAGGTTAACAACGTGGTAATAAAACAATACTTCATATCTGAGTGTTTATAAGTATAGAGACCAAAAAAGAATGATGGCTTTAATCAATTTCTCAAAGTTCAAAAAAATGCCATCAAATTTCATGACCTAGTTTTTTTTTTGGCACAAAAGTGGTCTGGGGCATTTGCTATTTCTTGGCGAGGTTTCATACGATTTTGAAGTTTTATAGCCTTTTGAAAGAATAATTTAATACTGATCCCGAATTATGTAACAGCTTGTCGGAAAAATTAAACTATAGAACGAAATTTTCGTAAAATCTGAAAAAAGTCATATTTTCCCCATATAAACACACTTGAAATTTTCAATCGCTTTGCGCCACGACTAAATGTTTTTTTTGATTGGCCCAAAACTTTGTATTTCTCAGTTTTGTTGCTATTCGCATATTTCTAGGGGGTGAGACCGACAGTTTGAACACTTTTTTTTATTAAGGGGCACCCTAATCTACATATTATAGAGTTATTACCAGATTTAAAAAGATAGATATTTTTATTTTTAATTTTAAAGTTTAAAATTGAAATGTATATAATATTAAGTTGTTAAAAAAAATTTTTCAAAAAATCCCTACAATTCGACAAAAGTAAGAAATCTTTTGCATTAAACACATAGACGCAAATCCATTTATCGATGCATTACAAATGGAATGACAAACTGATGTAATCAGATTTGAAAAATAAAACTGATTAACGCTAGTTAGTACTTTTAAAATATAAGACATGGACAAGTATTCCGAAAAAGATCCGAAATTAAAAATTATATTTTGTCTACTGTCTTCTATTGACTTTAAAATTGTTAAACGTAAATGCTGAAAATTCAGAGTATTTGTTGTAATAATTTAGTAATATGTTTATATTTTCAAATATTTTATTTACATTTGTTACAAATAGTGCACGAAAACCTAGGTGGAGGGTACCAAAGATTCGGCATAGCCGAATTTAACACTCATACTTATTTTTAGCCTTAAGTCAGATTTATTTTTTTTTAGTCTTAAGTCAGGTTTAGTTCTGGATTTAATAACTAAAACTAAAATTATGTTATTAATTTAAGTTCTAGTTTAAATGTCCATCTTTTTGAAGTCTTAAGCTGGGCTTAGTTTTGACTTCCTATATATTTGAGATCCAGCATAAATTTAAAGCTAACTGTTGCTTTAAGTCCGGCTTTGTGATAGATTTAATTGTTTTAGGTCGATATTTATTCATAGTTTTAAATAGCTATTGACTTGAGCTCTATTGCAAACATTTTTTATAGTCTTAAGTCAGACTTAATAATGGATTCAATATTTTAAAGTCAAAATTTATCAGTGATATTCTTAAATGAACGTTCAGGCACAGCTAATATTTTTATAGTCTTAAGTCTGGCTTTATCGGTGAAATTTTTAGCTTTTTATACTTTTATAAGCTTAAATCGAGCTTAGTCATGAGCTTTATACACTAAAATCTGTTCTTAATCGATTTTGTTCTGCCAGTTTGTGCAGTAGCTAATATTGTGGCCTTCGTTTGCGGCATGTACCAGTTTCGAATCCTGGATAAAGCTAACAAAAGGTTTCTTAAAAATAGAAATATAATATAGAAGAGTGTCAATTTTGTTTTGGCAAATAATAAAATAAATTTTTTGACCGGGTTTAATCTTAACTCTTTTTGAGGCAGTCTTAATCGTTAATATTTTTAAAGTCTACGCTCATTTTCCATACTGGATAACCTGACCAACAATTAGTTTGAAAAGCAAAATTTTTTTAACAAATTAATATTCACGATCCGAGGTTTATGCTTAAAGTCTTAAGTCAGGCTTGAATGTATAACTTACTGTAGTGAGTTTGTAACTGGGATTATGCAAATGGCTTTAGCCATGCTTTAGCTTTAGCTTAGTTATTAAGAATTGAGTTTTACATTTTAAACTTTTTCCTCTAATCATCTTCTTTCAGCACACTGTACATGCTAAATGTCTTTATTTTTGCTTACAATTTAATTGTTTTATATGGAGTTACTATTCAAGAACTTCAATATAATGTTTTCCTTGTAGTGCTATAAAATTTATAATCTTATATGCTTATATTGTAATAAAGTCCATGCAAAGTCCATACGACAAAATTTGTTTCAATTTAATCTACAAAGTGTAAATTAAATATGTATGAACATTTGTTTTTGCTTGAAAGATAGCAAAAATATTCTTATGTTCGAAATATATATATTTGTATGTTAATATTGATATTATATAGGATTTTCCATTACAACACATGTCTTAGATGTAATCTAGTGGATAATGCTTAAAATTCCAACAATAAGTGATAAATTAAACTTATATAGCCAAATAGGTTTACATATTAATTCAGTTATAATTAAATAAATAACTGAAGCAAAATCTTATAATGGCCATAGTTATAATTAAATAATTTAGTAAGTTATCATACGACTGTAGACATACAATTGAATTAATATCAAATTTAATGTTTAAATTGAATTGAATTTTAATTGAGATATTTTTTTTTAAATTTAATTGAACATGAATATCCTGTAAATAATTTGTTAGAACTTATATCAATGATAAGCGTAAAGGTTTGAATTTTCTTTGTTTTAAGTAAGATGAAAACATCTTAACAAAATTTTATGATAACTAGAGTTTACGGGCAGCTTAATCAATCACTACCTACTATTATTTTATTGGGCTTTTTTAAAAGGACTCTATTAACTTTTTGTCAGCCGTCCTTTACAGTGAAAATACAAATTTAATAAATATTGCTTTGTTCTGCAAACTGCCAGTAGTTTTGTATATTAAAATTGTATAATTGAATATTCAAAAGGAATTAAAATAAATAAACACTTGAAATTACAATTAATATATTGTTTTTAAAGAAAATGGCATAAAAAGGGAAAAGTGATGATAAATTTAAAGAATCATTTCACTTCACTGAGAACTTTTCATATATACGATAATTAGAATCATCAATAATTAAACTTTTATTTGTAATAATGTTTATAATTTAAAAATTTTATTAAGTAGTTTTTAAGTGCATTAAAATATATAAATAACACTAGACTGGGCGTATGATTTATATTAAATACATTATAAATATAAATCATACGTGTGAACTAACTTTTGTGTGCTTTTTAACACTCAAATTTACTACGAATGTTTTACGATGTTTCAAGTACTTTTTGAAGAAAAATTACTTTTTTAATAAAATTCAATTTTTATGGAAAGCTACTATTTTACGAAAAGTTACTTTTCTAAGAAAAGGTACTTTTTTAGAAAAGGTACTCTTTTAAGAAAAAGTACTGTTTTTAAAAGAAAAATAAAATATTATTTTTGAAGAAAACGTATTTTTTTTTAAGAAAATGTTCTTTTTAATAAAATGTACTTTACGAAAAACCTTTTTTAAGAAAAGGTTTATTTTTAAGAAAAGGTACTTTTTAGAAAAGGTACTTGTTTAAGAAAAAGTACTGTTTGAGGAAAATGTACTCTATAAGAAAATATTATTTTTTAAGAAAATTTACTTTTTTTTAACAAAATGTACTTTTTTAAGAAAAGGTACTTTTTAAAGAAAAGGTACTTTTTAAAGAAAAGGTACTTTTTTAAGAAAAGGTACTTTTTTAAGAAAAGGTACTTTTTTAAGAAAAGGTAATTTTTTAAGAAAATGTACTTTTTTAAGAAAAGTTACTTTTATAGAAGATGTACTATTTTAGGAACATGTACTTGTTTAAGAAAAGGTACTTTTTAAAGAAAACTTAATTTTTTAAGAAAATATATTTTTTTTTCTTCGGGAAATTTACTTTTTGAGGAAAATATTCTTTTTTAAGAATATGTCTTTTTTTGAAAAAAAGTAACTTTTTTAGGAGATTGTAATTTTTAAGGAAAATATACCTTTTGAGAAAAGGGACTCTTTTAAAAAAATGTACTGTTTGAAGAAAATGTACTTTTAAGGAAAATGTTATTTTTTAAGAAACTGTATTTTTTTTAAAAAGAAAATGTACTTTTTGAGTAAAATATATAATATTTCCCGTACTGAATTTTGCTGAATAATAAACCGATTCCAAATATTTTGGTGTTTCTGAAAACCATAAATACTGCACCATGTTATGTCAAAATTTTAATGTTTTTGGTTGAATAACGTCCGAATTAATGACATTCAAAAATACGTATTTTTCAGACTTTGGGATCACCGTCTTAGGTCCTGAGAATACATGTGCCGACTTTTTTGATATGGTCGTGAAATGGTTAAGAAAATTAAGTTTTTAAAGATAATGTACTTTTTTAAGAAAATATTTGTTTTGAGAGAAGGTAATTTTTTGAAAAAAGTTACTTTTTAGAAAAGGTAATTTTAAAGAAAAGTTATGTTTTTTTAAATTCAAACACGTAAGCGTTAGTCACAAATGATTTTCAGTCATTCAGCTTGTTACATCTAACTGAAAAACGTGTTTAATTTTGTAATGCTGAATTCAAAATGCGTTTTTGTTCGTTATTACTTCTTTTTTGTTCTTTCTTACAATATGACATATACAAAGGGTTGCCAAATAATTTTATTATTAGAAGATAATATATATCACAGCTAAAATAGAAGCAATCTCACACATACCTTAACTCACGCAGATTTTTAAGGGAATTCATCCCTTAAACATTTTAAATCCCTATAACATCCTAAAAGCTTATTTGAAAATGATGATTTGCAGCTATAGTATTATCTACAGTCATAAGTGGTTTGATATTGAAAATGGACAATATTTTGCCAATGGCTTAGAAGTTATAAATCAAAATGTGATTTTTTAATTAAATGCCAGTACGCAGAAATGCAACCAAATTTTTTTGTTTTCAAATCACTTGTTTAAAAGATCTAATAGTTATAGATTAAAAAGATATTCGATTATGAGAAGAAAAATGTGGTTAAGAGTACAATAATTTGCATGTGACAACTAAAGTTCAGCCGTTATAATCAAATCATGCAATTAATAATATTAATAAAGATGGATATGTATTAGGTTCCAAAAAATCAGTTTCTCCTGTCTTATGTCAATTTTTTTGGATGTCAGTTAAACTAAATTGAACTTAGTTTAAACTTAGTTTTTTTGGATAAGGTATGTTTTTTAAATGTATATTTTTAAGAAGAGGTAATATTTTTAGAAATGGTTCTTTTTTAGATATGTAAATTTTTAAGGAAGGTACTATTTTAAGAAAAAGAACTTTTTAAAGAAAAGCTAATTTTATAAGAAGTATTTAAAAAAATTTATAGGTAGTACAATTATTTATGTAGGTAAGCACAATGAAGTGCCCGTAAATAAACCTATATATACGCAAGGGTGGCCCTTCATTATATGGAGGGAAAAGAAATGTTCAAACTCTCGGCCGCAACTGAGAAATACAAAGATTTGGGGTAAGCAAAAAACATTTAGAGGTGGCTCAATGCAATTAAACATTTCAAGTGTGTTTATGTGGGGAAAATATGACTTTTTTCAGATTTTACGAAAATTTCGTAATGACCCCAATCTAATAAAAGACAATTTATTCTAAAAATTCAAATATTTTGTAAGTGCTGTTGCATTTTTAGATGCGGCGATTAAAATATAATAATCAAATGTGTAGAACTTCCGTTGCTAAAACTTTGGATAAATCCGAGAACGATAAACCATAATTTGCCAAGGCCAAAAAGGAGTTTTCAAAATTTTATCAAAAAAATTTCCCATTTTCGGTCTCAATGCGCAATAGGTTAACAACATGGTAATAAAACAATACTTCATATCTGAGTACTTATAAGTATAGAGACCAAAAAACAATTATGGCTTTAATCAATTTCTCAAAGTTGAAGAAAATACCGTCAAATTTCATGGCCTAGTTTTTTTTTGGCATAAAAGTGGTCTGGGGCATTCGCTATTTCTTGGCGAATTTTTATCGATTTTGAAGCTTTATAGATTTTTGAAAAGATATTGATATTGATCTCGAATTATATAACTATTTGTTGGAAAAATTAAACTATAGAACGAAATTTTTGTAAAATATGAAAAAGTCATATTATCCCCATATAAACACACTTGAAGTTTTCAATCGCGTTAAGCCACCTCTAAATGTTTTTTAATTGGCCCAAAACTTTTCGACAGAGAGTTTGAACACTTTTTTGATTAAGGGCCACCCTAATATACACATACGTACATTGGCTAGCGACACAAATAAATAGAATGAAAGAGTATCAAGTGAATATTGGGGTAGGTTAAGAATGTTTTTGATAATAACTCAGTATGTTTATTTGACAAATAGAATTGGTTGATCGATATGTAGAGTAACTAGATTTGATTTCATATGTAAACTATATAGAATGCACATATTGGTGTATTGTATCGGTCTGCACTTTAACCAGTAAAATTACACTCATTTATTTTGAATTTTACTCAATGAATAATTTGAAAGTTAATTATGGAGAAGGAGAATCCACTCAAAATTCATGGTCGCCTTGTACAATCGTATTCGTAAAATTATTGATTGATTTTAGAAAGTCACTCACAAATCTAATCCGGGATAATCTTCTCATTGTTAGTTTATTAGCAGAAACATTTTAACAAAGAAAATAAGTTTTCTTTAATCAAGCAAATACGGCACTTGTTTTCATTTTAAGTAGTGCTATCAATTGCCTCATCCTCATGTCTTTGTAACATGCATCAACAATTATTCATATCAACATCTTTTTTGAGAAAATTTACTTTTTGAAGACAACGTACTTTTTAAGAAAAAATACTTTTTTTTTAACAAACGGTAGCTTTAAAGAAGGGGAGTTTTTTTTGGAAAAGGTAATTTTTTAAGAAGGTACTTTTTAGGAAGAAAATATAGCTTTTAAGAAACAGTACTTTTTTAAGTAAAGGTACTTTTTAAAAAGGTATTTTTAAGAAAATTTACTCTATAAGTACTTTTTTAAGAAATGGTGTTATTTTAAGAAAGGTACCTTGTTAAGAAAAATAATTTTTTTAAGAAAATATATTTTTTGAAGAAAACTTTTTCTTTGTCCAATTCAAGTTTGAACTTTTTTCTTGAAAAACCAGAAACCCGTTCAGTTTTAGTGGTGAAATTGTGAATAGACCCTAAATTTTCTTGTTTTTGATGTGGAGACATGTTGTAAGCTTGAATAATTTTTTTCCACCTCTAACTGCTGTTTTCACTTTTAATTTATTTTCACCACCAAATTTTTCTTAAACTTTTTCCCTTCAATAAATTCACAACCATAGAGGAGTATAACTTTTCAAGTTTACTTTAATTTTCAACCCCAAACGTTGATTTTTTGCTAAATGGAATCAACAACTTATTTTGTAATTAAATTAAAAAAAAAAAAGTTAAAATGAAAATGTTGCAGGTTTATAACAGTTTAATGAGCTTTAGCAATAATTAAAAGCTTAATATGTATTATCCCCATCATTGTGAACATTTATTTCGCATACCCTACACCAGAGAGCGGTATAATAAGTTTGTGCTGACATTTGTAAGTACCAAAAATATTTGACTTAAACCCATTAACTTTAAATTATTTTCTGAATTGCTTAAGTTATGTCCGTCCTTCCGTATGTTGGTATGGCTATGTATATAAAGATAATTTGTGGAAATTTGCTACGTGAGCAGCATTTCAAAAGCGAAAATAAAAAAAAAATAGAACTTTGCTTTGTATTAATTTGTTGAAATTGTTTCCGATCGGTCAAATAACTATTGAAAAGAGATAATTCTCTGCCACAAATACCACAATATCGCAGTTTATTCAAAATAATATTGTGGTCTATAAGTTCAAATGCTTTTGTAAAGTCGTAAAATATACCAGCTACGCCACTATGCCTTTAATCCAATCGTTCCAAAATAAAATTTACAACATTGTGGACCACTTCCACGGAGCCACATCCTTTCCTAAAACTACACTGGATATTGTTAAGTAGATTTTGTCCCAGCATATAATTTGAAAGCTGTGTACATACATTTGTAAAACTCTTTGAAAATATTATTTATTACAGACAATAGAGCTATTGGCATAACCTTAACAATAGAATAATCATTCTTCCCTTAAGGAACTGCAACAATTTTATGTATTTTCAAAACGTCGGAACATATTTTCTTAATTATCACATTGTGGAAAATTATTACCAAATAAGTGGTGATGTCATTAACATATTTTATAATAACACTGGTCCACAAATTAAAAAAAATTGAATACAGAAACGAAGCATTTTTTCAACTAATCTGTGTACGCTGAATTCGAATCTGGCATAAAAATTGGGCTATCATGTCTTGTTCATTTTTTATCGTAAGCTGGCAATACTGAAAAACAATCAACACTGACACTACAAATTCACATTTATTAATAGTAGCGTTTAACCCTTTAGTGGATACCAGGTCCTAGCCAGGCATTTTTGACATTTTTCTTAATTTTTTTACCCAAATAACATCGACAGACACTGATAATTTTTTATGAATTCCTCAATAAAGGTATTTTGTGTGGAAACGTTCGGAAAAAATTAAATATTTTTGCACTATTTGCATTACCACTACTAAAAAAAATCAAAACAAAACGTATATAAAAGCAGACGCAACCCAAAAAATCTTTCTTTACTTTTATTTCGAAGAATTACGCTAGTTGATAAAGAAATATTCTTTCTGCTAATGATTGCGATAGCAATTTATAGCGGTAACTTTTGTGATTTTGTATAAAAGCAGATGTAATATTAGAAACAGTTTCCAAATCTGATCCTAATTATTTATAAACATTGGTAAAGGCAATAGCCAATGATATATAGAACTAAATTCATACTTAGGCCCATGGAAGTGAAGATAACGATATAGAAGATGAAGCTTCGGATATTGAGACACAGTTACAAGTTGACAACGAAATTAAAGATGCATCAGAAAGTAAAGAAGATACTAAAAACAATGTCGAAAATCAAGAAACTTCCCACTCTAGTGGTTTTTTCCTACGGAAAGTATGGAACAAAGTTGTCTAAGTCTCCTCCGGTTTCCAGAAGATTTATGGCTCATAACCAGAGTTCAGAAAAAAACACACACTCAATAAAAAACTCGTACATATATGTAAACAAACATAACTTAGGCCAACACACACATATTTTTATTTTCATATCAATTATGTTTGTTTTTAAATTTTCTTCGGTGCCCAACACAATCATGACTGTGTTCGTTTTAATATTTCGTTATTTACACGAACATTTTTCTATCACGTACTTTTTGTTTCGATCACACATAAACCACACAGATTCGAGTGTTGCTTTATTTGAAGTTCGTGTTCAGGTACGTATACTGAAAAAAAAAAATAAAACAGAACATGTACAATAAACAGGTTCGAGTTCAGTTATATTTTAAGTAGTGTTCTGGCTCGTGTACTAAGAAAAAACAAAACATGTACAATAAACAGGTTCGAGTTCAGTTATATTTTAAGTCGTGTTCTGGCTCATGTACTAAGAAAAAACAGAACATGTACAATAAACAGGTTCGAGTTCAGTTATATTTTAAATTCGTGTTCTGGCTCATGTACTGCGAAAAATTGAAACATCAAGTCGCGATCTGATACACCCCGATAAAAACGACGACAATTGTTTCAACCAAATTTATTAAAATTTTATTGACCCTTTTTTACGACTTACATTGCAAATTGTTTACAAATATTTAAAAATTTTATTGGCCATTTTTTTGTGATCTACGTTGAAATTATTTACAATTGTTTTTATTAACTGGTTTTTATTTTAATAAAAGATGGTAATAAAATACTTATGACACAAAAACTGAACACTGCACTTAAATCTTTTTTGCAGATTTCAATCAGACATGTAAATTTTTTCGTTTCGCTATTTAAAGTTGCGTTTTTTTTTATAGCAAAACTTATTTCTGTTAATGCTTTCCAATTTTTTTAATTTTCACAAAATATTTGCAATTTACACAATAACACAGTACACTTATAGATCACGATCTAATGAAAACTGAACCACTTTTAATGAATAAATGACGCACGCACTCGCTATTTATTGCAAAATTTTTTTTTGGGTTTTTTTATTGGCACTCTATTTTTACGCAAAAAATCCTAACAAATCATTGAGAAAAGGATTGTGCATTGACACTAATTGGTTCGCAAATTAAGGGTGGGGCATCATAAAAAACCCAATTATGATGCAAAATTTGTTTATGTCTAAAGTTATTTGTTACCAAAAAAAAAAAAAAATGTTTGCAAAAGATCCTAACAACCAACAAGTGCGTCTTTTATGCCGCAAAATTGGGTTTTTAGTCTATGACATTAATTGGTTGCGAAAATAGGGGTGGGTAATGCAAAAAAAAATAACAACCAACAAGTGTAACTTTTATGATGCTAAATAGTTTTTGTGTCTTAAGTATTTTATTACCATATTTTATTAAAAGAAAAACCAGTCAATAAAAACAATTGTAAATAATTTCAACGTAAATCACAAAAAATGGCCAATAAAATTTTAAAATATTTGACAATTGTAAACAATTTGCAACGTAAGTCATAAAAAAGGGTCAATAAAATTTTAATAAATTTGGTTGAAACAATTGTCGTCGTTTTTATCGGGGTGTATCAGATCGCGAATTGATGTTTCAATTTTTCGCAGTACACGAGCCAGAACACGACTTAAAATATAACTGAACTCGAACCTGTTTATTGTACATGTTCTGTTTTTGTTCAGTACACGTACCAGAACACGAACTTCAAATAAAGCAACACTCGAATCTGTGTGGTTTATGTGTGATCGAAACAAAAAGTACGTGATAGAAAAATGTTCGTGTAAATAACGAAATATTAAAACAAACACAGACATGATTGTGTTGGGCACCGTAGAAAATTTAGAAACAAACATAATTGATATGAAAATAAAGTTATGGGTTGGCTGCTTTCGAACAGAACATTGTGTGTCTCATGTGTGTATTTTCTGAACCTTGCTCATAACGTATTGAAGTGTAGTAGTGGGCCTACAACTGAAGATATTACTGAGTTAAAAATATTCAAAAGATTCTTTCAAATGAATCCAATTACTATGGAAGAGTTAGATGATTTTGTGGGAATCTTGATTTGTGGTAGAGCAAATCCACAATAAAACACAATCTAGCTCAGAGCACTGGAAAATGACAAATATAGCTATATTTAGAGCAACAATGTCCTTGAAGGGATTTCAAAATCTCTTGCGGTTTATATGATTCAATGATAGCCGTACTTGGTTATTTCGGTCTCAGTCTGACAAGGCAGCTCCAATACGAGATATTTGGAACTTACTAAATATAAGCCAAACAAATAAATATAAACCGCATAAAAGTATTACAGTAGATGAGCAACTTTTTCCGTTCAAAGGAAGAACAAAGTTTACACAGTAAATTCCTTCGAAACCTGCTAAGTATGGCATCAAAATATGGTGGGCATGTAACGCAAAAACTCGTTTACCTTTAGAAGGTAATGTATATATTGGCAGAGAGCAGGGTCATATTCGAACAGAAAAACGGAAAAAACGAGCTAATGCGCCTTGCAATGTGTTATAAGGGTTCTGTGAGATCAATCGTAGCTGATACGAGTAACTTTGATTAGGTTTTGTTTGTAGCCTTAGAGACAACAAGCAATGTATTTCAGTGAACAACATTTTAGATACATTATATCCAATCAAAGATATAAGATAGAATTGTAAAAAATCGTTATAGCTGCGTGCGTAGAGCGCTGGCCGTAGAGCTTTTTCGCCGATGTTCGAATCCCAACAAAGTCTTATAAAAATAAATTTTTTTTACTACTTTTTTTTTCAAATAAAATTTTTTATTTAATCGAGACTTATAAAAAAAAATCAATTCTTTAAAGGGAATCAATTATTACAAAACAAAAAAAAAAAAACAATTCTTTAATACACTAATAAATGTTCTTTACATAATACATAAAAGTTTTTATTAAATTTAAACTTATAACAAAAAAAAAAAAATAATTTCAATAATTTAAAGGGATTTTTTTATTTAAAAAAAGAAAGAAAACAAATAAAGAAATATTAAAAAAAACGTTTTTTCATTTAATAATAAAAATTCTATATATATAACAAATATTTTTTTTTATCGTATTTTCTAAAAATTTTTACGTTCAGCAATATTTGTATTATATACATGAATACAATCAAATGTATATAAATATAAATATTAAAAAACAAAACATGTTTACACTGAAATTAAATTTGGCTTCCATGAAGCAAATTCAGTTTGCACATCCTCATATTATATGATCCTTGACCCAACATTTATTCTTTTGTGCAAGCTTTCTCCCAAAGTATGCTTCATAGGTTTTTATCACAAACTCCGTGATCTTTTTTCTTTGCTTTTGTAAACAAAATTTGTTCGGGTTGTTGTCAACATAAGATTTTTGTAACGAACTAATATTTTTTAAGACAAAAAACACTTTTAAACTTACAATAAGACACGAACTGATAACTTCAAGGTCTAACAGCTGAATCGTCAAATTGTTGTACCTACATAAGTGAATAAATAATAAAATTTGGGGGGTGTTAATCAAATTAATAGATCTTTAGGGAGGGTAGTCTAAATTTTTCATTGATTTCTTGTGTTTCGTTTATCTCAAGAACCAGTGTCAATCCAAAAAAAAGTAAATGCATACTGTGTATGTCTAATACAAGTGTGTGCAAAAACCATTATATTTTTTGTTCCGTAGTGCTATTAATCATTAGAAAGTTAAGTTAAAAATTTTTAAATTAATCTTAAATTAATTAAATACTTAAATAATTTTGGCGATAAATACATGTCACATGACTGTGTTTTGATCTTCTACATATTTGCTGATTTGTTTGTTGCTGCTTCTAGTAAACTGTTACCAACTCCAGCTTTTCTTCTTACAATTCTCGGTTTGGCAACTCACTATGAAACAGTCATGTTGGACTCTTTCGATCATTTAAAATTTTTGCTGCTGCATTTTTCAACGTTACAACTTCAGCTTTTAATGATGTTTTTTCTTTTTGTACAATATCCATTTCATTTTTGTTTTCTGCAGCACCCTTTATGATGTCATCAAACTGCTTAGACAAAAAAAATCATAGCTTCATTCAAAACAGATATGTCATCAAGTTTTTTCAATTCTCTTTTTATCTCACTTAACTCAGCTTTTTAGGATACCACTACAAGCACAGAGATGGCATACACACTCTTCATTATCATGTTGTAGGAGATATTCGTATTTACGTTTATCAAGTGTTGTACTCTACTCAATATTTTCGTGATTTTGGTGTATACTTGAATCCCTGTACGGATATGTACGGTATTCTATAGACGATCTGGCCTGATTTTTTGCACTCTTGCTTATTTAATTTTTTTTTTAATTTTTCAAAAAAAAAAATTTTTTTTTAATTAGCTTAACCTAATTAGACCGTTAAGTAAGTAGCAGCCATAACTGTTTTATGAGATTTAAACTTGAACCTCATATTTTTAGTTAACGATGACAACAAAAGGTAAAACACCAACAATTTAACAAGTTACCTGTAATTTTTGTCATAACGTTTAACAGTCAAGGAGTTGTTTTTTTTTACCTTTATTAAGTCAGAAGCTACATATTGTGTTAGACATACATACATACATATTCAGACCACAATTTGAGCCTACCAATGAAATTGAATTTTTATTTTACTGTTTATAAAATAAACTCACTGCTTTGGTGAAAGAGCTGCTTTTGAACAAGCCTACAAAAGTGTATGTAATCGCTTTAATATTCTGTTAAATTATATGGTTTCCAAAGCATTTAATTTAGAATGTGTGGGTGAGGCAGATGGTGGTGGATGAGGTAGTATGAGTATGTCTGACTTGGCTGATTGTTATGTGAATATTTTTGCAAAGATTTTTAGAATGTTTAATAAGCAGCAGAAGGCGTAGAACATACAAAGCTAAAATAAAAGGGGTTGTTTGTGTCGATAGTGACATTTTTAATTTTGAATGAAAGTGATGAAAACAATTATCTCCATTGTATAACACCCTTGGGAGCGAGCTTGGCTGCCTCTGCCTTTTGTCAGCAATAAAAAAGTAATTGTGTTTATGATTCAGGTAATCATTATATTCACGAAATCCTTAGTCACAAACGATTTTCAGTCATTCAGCTAAAATAGAAACAATCTCATACACACTTTAACTCACACAGAGTTTCAAGGGAATTCAGTCCTTAAAGATTTGAAATCCCTATAACATCCCAAGCACTTATTTGGAAATGATGATTTGTAGCTATAATATTTTCTATAGTCCTAAGTAGTTTGTTATTGAAAATGGACAATATTGTGCCAACGGTTTAGAAGTTATAAATCGAAATGTGAATATGACCTAAGTTGTTTTCATATATATTCGCGAGCAATAAGCAGATAATTGCACCAAAGATATATTACAATGGATTATTTTGATCCCATGAGCACTGAATGGTTAAATAAATAAAAATTAACAGAATTATTTTTCTTAAATTCTAAATAGTGGTATCAACGACTTTAATAGAAAAACTCGTTTTAGGTCATTTTTATTTTAAAATATCTTAAAATCCAAAGCTGGCCTTGGCAAATAATGAGTTAACGTTCTCGGATTTATCCCAAATTTTCGGAACGAAACTTACACACATTTGGTTATTATATTTTAAGCGTCACATCTAAAAATTGGACAGCACTTACAAAATATTTGAATTTTTTGAATAAATTGTCTTTTATTAGCTTGGGGTCATATGTGACCCCAATTCCAAAAGGTTTAATGGAGTCATATTATTTTTTTCCGAAACCCTAGGCTATTAAGATAAAATATGACATTTAGAAGTAGAAAGTGATGAATTTTTGATACAAAGTATTTAGAAAGAGTACATTTACAGAATATTTCACAAAAATCCAAGTTTTCTCGAAATCCGCAAAAATAAAATCCTTGTCAAAAAAACTCTGATAGAGGGATTTAGTTAAAAATTCACACAGTTAATCTGCAATATGTATTTAATAAAACCTTAAAGTAATATATTAATTTTCTTAAATTTTGTTTAAGAAAAATTTTTCAAACTTGAAAAAGGAGTTTTAAAAATTTTATCAAAAAAATTTCCAATTTTCGGTCTCAATGCGCAATAGGTTAACAACGTGGTAATAAAACAATACTTCATATCTGAGTACTTATAAGTATAGAGACCAAAAAAGAATGATGGCTTTAATCGATTTCTCAAAGTTGAAGAAAATGCCATCAAATTTCATGACCTAGTTTTTTTTTGGCACAAAAGTGGTCTGGGGCATTTGCTATTTCCTGGCGAGGTTTCATACGATTTTGAAGTTTTATAGCCTTTTGAAAGGATAATTTAATACTGATCCGGAATTATGTAACAGCTTGTCGGAAAAATTAAACTATAGAACGAAATTTTCGTAAAATCTGAAAAAAGTCATATTTTCCCCATATAAAAACACTTGAAATTTTCAATCGCTTTGCGCCACGACTGAACGTTTTTTGATTGGCCCAAAACTTTGTATTTCTCAGTTTTTTTGCTTTTCGCATATTTCTAGGGGGTGAGACCGACAGTTTGAAAACTTTTTTTTCCCTCCATATAACGAAGGGCCACCCTACTGCTCATATCTTAAAGGGCTATGTCGCAATAGTTTTTTTTTACCATTTACAAATTTTTATCTCTTAGTACCACTTTTAGAAGCATAAAAAACCCACACCCTAACCCCTTTTAAAAGGTGACGCATAGCTGCTCATATCTTAAAGGGCTATGTCGCAATAGTTTTTTTTCCATTTACCTGCTATTTAAATTGTTTCCCATTTTGTCAGGTATTTAAACTATATAACTTTAATTCAGACTAATTCCTGACAACTCTACCGACACGCAAAAAAATACACCGCGGTGCACCGGTACGACCAACTTTTATATTCATAACACTCAGACGGACGGACGGACATCGTTTAATCGACTCGGAAAGTGTTTTTGAGTCGATCCGCATAATAAAAGATGGATAAAAGTCCAATAATTTTGGCAGTTATAAACATCACCTCAAGTGGACAACTTTTGAATTCATAAATTTTGCAGAAAATATCTAACCTTGGGTCAGAAAAATTGTTCTGGTGCACACGGGCGGAAACAGGCGGGTGTATGATGGGGTATAGGAGTATAGGGGAGGGTTCGGAATATAGAAGAGTGCAAGATTTTTTCTGACTACTTTCGACTGGCAGGAGTTATGCTCTATTAAGTAGGAGATTTTCGGAAAATTTGGACCTTTTTTTAAAAATTTTTTTTTTAAATTTGAGAATGACTCAGTGATTTTAATTTTTTAACATTAATAGTATGGAAGCCACAAAATTATACAAAATTTTTTTTCACTTCAAAATCTTTTAAATCAAAAAAGTTACAGTCATGAAAAATAAAAATTTACAAAGAAATTTTCAATTTTAGCAAAATACTGAGAAAGCCCATTTTCGAAGACCCTGTTCGCTGTGATATAGTTGAGATAGAGTCGCAATTTTTTTGGCTCCCGAGGTTTACTAGTATTTACTTTCAAATGAATAACATAACTTTAAAATCGGTAACAAAAAAAAAAAAAAATGATTTTTGGCCGCCTTCTCAAAATATGGTCCACTGTGCGTCGTTAGTGCTGCAAATTAATTCAATAAACATTTAAGTTACGTCGTTATTTAAAGAAAAAACTCAGAAATGGTCAATATTAAAAAAAAAAAATTAAACACATGCAAAGAGCGTTAAAATTATTGTATTTGGCATCGTTAACTCAAAACTGACAATATGGACATACGCGGTTATTCCAGGAAACCACAGATATAAGTTTCCAGCAGCCATAGGACGAACGCTATTGAAATTGGTGAAAATCGTTTCATATTCAGACCTAGATCTCGGTTAAATTGGATTTATGTATGTTTTTACATCCATTTATCAGTAGTCCAAAAGTAAATTCTACAGGACAATTGTTAGTCATAGCCTCATATAAAGCTGCTTCCCCATCTTCACTTAAATCTATCAGAAAACCAAAATATTGCACAGATTTTTCTCAAATTTAGTTTGTTTATATTTTTGCAAAAAATAAGTAACCTTACCAAATATGGTCAGGATCGGTTAATTTTTCACTTTTTACAAACGGCACCTTTTTAGGAAAATGTACTTTTAAGGAAAGGTAATTTTTTTACGAAAATGTACTTGTTTAAATAAAGCTACGTTTTTTTAGAAATTATACTTTTTTTGAAAATTTAAGAAAATATACTTTTGAAGAGAAGGTGCTTTTAAAAAAAATATGCTTTTTGCAGAAAATTTACTTTTTTACGAAAAGGTTTTTTTACGAAATGGTACTTTTTTGAAAAAAGTTTAAGGAAAGGTACGTTTTTAGGAAAAAGTACTTATTTAAGAGAACGTACTTGTTTATGAAAATGTGCTATTTAAGAAAATGTACTTTTTACGAAAAGGTAGTTTTTACGGCAAAGTACTTTTATAAGAAAATATGCTTTTTAAGGAAAGGTAGTTTTTTAAGAAAGGGGTGCTTTTTTAAGAAAGGGTGCTTTTTTTTACGAAAATACACTTTTTTAAAAAAGAATATATAATTTTTTAAGAAAATTTTATTATTTTTTGTTTTTAGAAAAGGCGTTGTTGTAAGAAAAGGTAGTTTTTACGGACTTCATTTCAAAAAAACCATTAAATGCATTCTTTCAAGTTCTGATCTTAGATTTTGGAGGTAAAAGTCACCAGAATTCGCTTTTAATTATTTAGTTCATGTCACACATAGCTATGTAGTATACAAGTGCATGTAGACGAACATACCTACGAGTACACACACACATACACATTCGCTGCTTGTAGCTGTATGTGTTAAATGAGTAAATATGCGTACACAGTAACCTCATAAATTAATTCAAAGCAGGCTCCATTGTATGGCTGACTACTAACTACCGGCTCACCGTGTTTTTGCATTTTTGCTGTTTTCCTGGCATTTTGTTGTTTTTGCTTTTTTATCTGTAAGTTTTTTGCCTTTTGCTGTGTGTGAAAAATACTCTTGCACAATATTTTGTAAAGTTTTTTCTTTCTGGCTTTTAGCGCTACTTTCGCTAATAATGTAGTTGTTATTGGGGTTTTTTATGTTGTGTTCTTTCATTTTTGTAATTTTAATCACTGTCGTCGTTGTTAAACAGAATTTGTGTATTCTCCTTCATCTTCTTGTTCTCTGTCGAATATAATTTGTATAAGTGTATAAGCGTGTGTTTCTGTATTGGAGTTGCAAAAGTGCGTTGGGTTGTGTGCTAGAAATAGGGAAAAATTAAGTTTATGCCTGAGTGCCCGTTACATGCTATAATGGGATCCTTGTTGTTCATGTTAAATGCAAAAAAAGGATGGATGATAATGTTTTTGTTGTTGTTGTTGTTCAACTATATCTCATTTTGTTGTAAAGATAACGCGATTTAACCATTTTTACTGTTGTAATCGCTTTCGTTTTTTGTGTTATTTTTTGCTAAAGTTTGTGGGTGCGAGTGTTGTAGATTTCTATAAGACTGTTCTTTTTTTACAAGATTTAATTGAAAATAATAATATTTTGAGGACGAGTGTTAAAATATTTGTTATGCTGTGGGTATGAATTTAAAATTAATTGATATTTGTAAGTTCACATTTGAATTCAGCGCACCACTGATCTCTAAAAAGTATACTCCGGGACCAGGGCTTAAAAAATGTCGCCCAGTGTAAGTTAGGGGAAAATAATTTTTGACGAAAAATAAAGATGGGATGAGGTCAACAAATTTTAAGATGATTTGAAACCTTTTCGCATCGTATTTGTTGAAGCAATTAGACCATCATATTTTATTTGTTTTATTTTAAAAATGATAATCTTCCCATTTGAAGTTATGAAAATATTTTGAGGTGAAAAGATTACTTAAGGTGAAATATTTTTTTTTTTATTTTTAATAAAAATTTAATTTTTAGATAAAATGAAATAAAATTGACTGAAAATAATATTTGAGGTAAAAAAGGAAGTATTTGACAACAACATATATTGAGGTGAGTTAAAAACTTTTCGTATCGTATATGTTTAGAGCAATATGATGGTCATTATATTTATTTTAATTATTTTTTTAACGACCGAACCACGCCTCATACTTACCCACCCCACCCGACCGAGGGGACCGCGTACAGACCATGGTCCAAAACCTGACGGATTCCAAGAGCTGGCAAGTAGATTGTGTGGTCGTAAATCAGCTACAGAATATGTCATCAGCTGATATTAGGAATAGACAAACTTAAAAAATATAAAGAATAAAAAAAATATTTAATTGAGGTAATTCAATTATACTAGTATAGCCCAGCACTCGAAATTTGAGTAAAAATTCTAGAAAATATTATTTTTTTATTCAATTTAAAAATTTATGAATATTTAAATGAACCTAAAGGTATGCTAATCAATTTAAGCAATTCACAATTCAACACAGGGCATGTCGTATACAATTTAAATCATTAACAGGGTGTACCGAATTATTAGAAATATCTTATTTTATTTAATTTAATATCTTTTTAAGATAGATTAAACATAAATTTTATCATTCTCAGCTTCTCTTCCATATGAACTATAATGTAGTATATGCACAATTATGAGTGTCATTGTAAACAAGATAAAAGATAATGACATCGGTATAATAATATATAAACAACCAAAGAGGATTGAGGACACAAAAACACAATATAAATTAATAGAATAATTCCATAAGACACCCCATGGTGGCCACTTCGGAATTAGAAAGACAATATTAAAACTGAAACAGAGATACAGAACATGAACAAAATGGTAAGGAAATATGTGAATATGGTTTTTTTTTAAGCCTAGTTCCGCGAAGCCTAACTTGGTTCCAGGGATAAGCCGGATTTTGGCTAGTTTTTTGCAGCGACAGACTAAAGCCTCTGGTGGGAATCGAACCCACGACCCCCGCATGATAGGCGAGCACGCTACTTACTCACCTACCGGGGCGCTGTGTGGACCATGCCAGAAAAACAAACAGATCAGACATACCAGAGAACCTTTCACTATAACCGACACACCTTCAACCAGTTTCAAAATTATTACAATAACTATTAATATATAGATCCCGCTTTAACTTCAATACATTACAATTAAAATCAACGGAATTATGTAACACATCATAATCATGAGAAATTCTACGAAAAGGATAAGAATTAGCATAATTTTGTGAATCTACAGTGTTTTTTATGTAACATTCTTTGTTTACAATCTGTTCTAGGACAATAAGCAAATTAGTTAACAACATATCAAATAACATGCATTATATAATTCTGAACATGGACCGAATTTCACCAATTTTAATACCGTTCATCCCATGGCCGATAAAAGCTTACGTACCAAATTTCATCAAAATATATTCATATTTGCGACCTGTAGTTTGATTACAAGGTTTACATGGACACACAGACGGACGGACAGACGGACGGACGGACGGACAGACGGACGGACGGACATCGCTTAATCGACTCAGAAAGTGATTCTGAGTCGATCGGTATAATAAATGATGGGTCTAGGTCAAATATTTTTGGTAGTTACAAACAGCAGCACAAAGTCATTATACCCAAACCACATCGTGGTATAGGGTATAACAAAACGACCGATCTTATTGGCTAATCGACCCCAAATCTCAGTTAACTCTAGAAAATAAAGTATTGATTTAAAAAACAATACTGAAACCCATTTGGACATATGGAATGCAGCTATGGGGAACAGCTAGTAATTCCAAAATTGAAATTCTACAAAGATATCAGTCCAAAACTTTAAGGTCAATTGTTAATGCCCCATGGTTTGTATCAAATAACACTATACATAATGATCTTTTTATACCCTATACCACTATGTGGTTTGGGTATAATGACTTTGTGCTGCTGTTTGTAACAACCAAAAATATTTGATCTAGACCCATCTTTTATTATACCGATCGAATCAGAATCACTTTTTGAGTCGATTTAACAATGTCCGTCCGTCCGTCCGTCTGTGTGTCCATGTAGACTTTGTAATCAAACTGCAGGTCGCAAATATGAATATATTTTGATGAAATTTCATCGGCCATGGGATGAACGCTATTGAAATTGGTGAGAATCGGTCCTTGTTCAGACCTAGCCCCCATACAAATGACCCCTATAAAATCGCCATAAATTGCCATAAGATCCAAATTGTCGTATTGATCTTAGTCAACTTGGGTCTGTATGTGTTTATTACATCCATTAATGAATAGTCCAAAAACGATCCCTATGGGGCAACTCTTAGTCATAGGCCCCATATAGACTACTTCCCGATCTTCACTTAAATCTATTAAAAACAAAAATATTGCACTGATTCTTCTCAAAATTTGTTTGTATATATTTTTGCAAAATACAAGAGACTTTACCAAACATGATCAGGATTGGTCCATTTTTGGACCTAGTCCCCATATAGATATAGCATCCGATATGAAGTTTTTCATATCTGCAGCCAAAAAAATTAATAAAAATCCCACTCAAATTTGGTTTTTGCTTATTTTCTATGTCCACTTAGTTGGGCCTAAGGGTTTGTAATCGCATGGTATAGGGTATCGTATAGTCGGTCTAGACCGACTATAATTTTCTTACTTGTTAGAATTGATATTTTCTAAAATTTGAATAGAAAATTTAAAAAGTGCAATTTTGTATTTATGTGAATAATAATGCTTTAGTAATTATAAACAATTTTCAAAAATTAGATGTAATCGCAATCAGATATTTGGTAGGTAAAGCAGAATAATAATTCTATATAACTAAGTAGAACTTTTTTGAAAGCAAAAAACTCATTGATGAACTCGGTAACTCTATTTTGTAAAGACAACAAAAAGTTAATATGCCAAACTTATGTTCATATTTGTAAAAGAATAATGAAAAAACGTATGAAATAAAAGACCAGCCCGTGTATACTCTTAACATTGTTATGTATGATATCTGTTTGAAAATATTGACATTCATGTTAAAATAGAAATAACTATGTATTGCAAAGCTAATTAGAACAAAAATTGTGGCGCCATCTATTGTGGCATAGTCACGCTGAGCAAAATGAAGTGACACTCTGTTAATGCAAAAGAAATGTATTTTCCCCACAACAAAATATTGCAGAATTTTATGTAAATAAAATAATATACCGATTTATTTCTAACATGCATTCTTTAAACTGAAGATTACCATGACTTCAACTATTTCGGCCTTAACTTTTAACGTGAAATATGGGTTTTTTTTTTTTCATTAAAAAATGTCATATTTGGATTTTAATAATTATTTCAAGCATTTTTTGTAATAATGGGATTTTTTCTAATGTTTACACTCAAAAAAATTTATGTCAAATTTGCAAAATTGTTACACTCAAAGAATATTTCCACTTAAAACAAGTAAGAGTGTTAAATTCGGCTGTGCCGAATCTTTGATACCCTCCACCTCGGTTTGAGTATTGATAATAAATGCAAACAAAATATTGGAAAAAGTAAACAATTTGTTAAACTTAATACCAAATTATTTCAGCAAATTCTTTGGGTTGGTTTTCGTCTTTTCTATTATTTCGGATTTATTTAGGTGTTTGCTTTTTGGTCATTGTGGTTGCTGGTCGGCATGCATTTAGGTTATATACCTATATGCATGCGTTTCCGGTTATATGACATAACTTCTCGTTTAATTTAGTTTTTGCTAATTAAATAGCTCGCCCCTAACCTCCATTGCAATGGTAATGGTTGTGTGGGGTGGCTACATGCATTAAATCGTGCTAATTGGAGATGGCTGTATAGTTTCTTTTAACTAGCCAAATATTTCTTTATTGCGGCCATATAGGTCGGATGGAGTAACAAAATAATAACCAAAAAAAGCTCTCTCAACTTTTTTATTAAAATATTGCCATATTTGGAAAACATAGAGAATAAATTTGTAATAATAAATTATCAAATTAGGGATGCCAAACGCAAAAAACTAAAAGTCCCAAAAATTTTAAATAAAATTATTTGTTGTCTTTATTTTCTGAAAAACTTCAAATTTTCATCCAAAAAAAATTGTGAAATATAATATATAAATAATATTCTCATCAAATTGCGTTTATTTATGTAACAATTTTTGTGTTCGCAATTCTTAAATATCATTTGAGGTTTTCTAAAATTCATTGAATTTAAATTAATGTTTTCTGTAGTCCGATTCTGAAAATTTCAATGATCCGACAATCGCAAAATATATAGACAGCTATTGTTGTTTGCACTACGGATTAAGTGATTCACTAAGTACAGACATCTTAACGACAGTCGACAAATCTATTTTTCTATTTATTTAAATTGTAAACGAGTGGCATCTGTGTCAAAATAAGCGAAAAACACAAAGAAGAATAGAAGAAAACAAATTACTTCGTGTTTGACAGGATGATTCTATGTTGATGTTTAATATCTTTATTTTTTTACTAATATTTCTGTGTACTTATTTGAAAATGAAATAATGAATTGAATATGCTATTTAATTTTTTTATTTATATAAAAAAGTTTTTTTTAATTAAAGCAAAATATTTTCACTATTTTATGATTTTTATTTATGTATGACGACATTTCAACCTAAAAATTTAAGTTTTTATCGATTGAATAAACAATACAAAAATGGTTGTCGTTTAGATAACAACAACAGCTGACTTTAACAATAGCGAATATCCTTTAAAAATTTTACTGATAATTTTGCTATTTCCTTTTTTTTAACGATTCGACTATCGTTAAAAGAAGTTACTGAAAAGCTATTATGCCAATGACAATATTTTTTTTAAATGTAAACATTTTTTAAATGTAAACATATTTGGTGTTTTCTTTGGAATTTCAATTTGTGTTTAACGAATAAAATTTTTATATTAAAGATGCAATTGATGTCTTCTAAATTTAAAATTATTATTTCCGACGTTTTGATATGATTTTCTGAAATTCAGTTAATATTTTCTAATTTATAATTGAAAATTTTAATTCCAGTTTTTATACCCTATACCACTATGTGGTTTGGGTATAATGACTTTGTGCTGCTGTTTGTAACAAGCAAAAATGTTTGACCTAGACCCACCTTTAATTATACCGATCGAATCAGAATCACTTTTTGAGTTGATTTAACAATGTCCGTCCGTCCGTCCGTCCGTCCGTCTGTGTGGCCATGTAAATATTTTAATCGAACTGCAGGTCGCAAGTATGAATATATTTTGATGAAATTTGGTATATAAGCGTTTATCGGCCATGGGATGAACGCTATTGAAATTGGTGAGAATCGGTCCATGTTCAGACCTAGCCCCCATACAAATTACCCCTATGAAATCGACATAAATTGCCATAAGTTCCAAATGGTCATATAGATCTTACTCAAATTGGGTTTGTATGCGTTCATTACATCCATTAATGAGTAGTCCAAAAATGATACCTTTGGCCCCATATAGACTGCTTCCCGATCTTCACTTAAATCTATCAAAAAACGAAAATATTGCACTGATTCTTCTCAAATTTTGTTTGAATATATTTTTGCAAAATACAAGAGACTTTACCAAACATGATCAGGATTGGTCCATTTTTGGACCTAGTCCCCATATAGATATAGCATCCGAAATGAAGTTTTTCATATCTGCAGCCAAAAAAATTAATAAAAATCCCACTCAAATTTGGTTTTTGCTTATTTTCTATGTCCACTTAGTTGGGCCTAAGGGTTTGTAATCGCATGGTATAGGTATCGTATAGTCGGTCTAGACCGACTATAATTTTCTTACTTGTTAGAATTGATATTTTCTTAAATTTGAATGGAAAATTTAAAAAGTCTAATTTTGTATTTATGTGAATAATAATGCTTTAGTAATTATAAACAATTTTTAAAAATTAGATGTAATCGCAATCAGATATATTGTAGGTAAAGCAGAATAATAATTATATCTAACTATGTAGAACTTTTTTGAAAGCAAAAAACTCATTGATAACTCAGTAACTCTATTTTGTAAAAACAATAAAAAGTTAATATGCCAAACTTATGTTCATATTTGTAAAAGAATAATGAAAATACGTGTGAAATAAAAGACCAGTCCGTGTATACTCTTAACATTGTGCTGTATGATATCTATTTGAAAATATTGACATTCATGTTAAAATAGAAATAACTATTGCAAAGCTAATTAGAACAAAAATTGTGGCGCCATCTACTGTGGCATAGTCACGCTGAGCAAAATGAAGTGACACTCTGTTAATGCAAAAGAAATGTATTTTCCCCACAACAAAATATTGCAGAATTTCATGTAAATAAAATAATATACCGATTTATTTCTAACATGCAGTTATTATGGATATACATATACAGAATATATGCATATTATTTGTATAATTTAATATGTGTATGTATGTATGTATATGTAAATATTACACACAAAAAATACAACATCAAACGTTATTTTTGAGTTTTTCTCTTTAAATAAATAAGACATAAAAATTTTTTTTTGCTAAATTTACATTGTTTTTTTTTATTGACAACTAGGTATTTTAGCATTATTTGCTTTAGATGCTGGTGAATTTTTACTCCCTTTACATATATTAACTCGTAGTGTCTGCTTGTCGAAAAAATTTTGGATCGATTTTAACCCTTTCCCGTGACCCATTCGATCTGAAATTTTGCAGGCAGGCTCGTGGAAATAACAGAAATGATCTAACATATTTTCTTAGTGATGCCAAAACAATGGAAACTTTTAAAATTTTCTACCAGAGTTAATAAAAAAAAGTACAAAAGGTTAGTTTTTATTATATTATTACCACAACAACCACAAAAGCAACAAGTCCAGCTATGACAACAACACAACATTTAGAATAACAACAAGAACAATATAGAAACGTCATATTTTTTATTTTTTTTACTTTTTCAGAGATTTCCCTGACCTGTTGCACCTATTTTAATGATTTTTGAAACATAAATCTTCCCATGAATTGGGTAAATCATTCTCACTAAAAATAATCACTATAGCTGCACTATTGAGGGCGTGATCGTGACAAGAACAACATAGAAAATTATATTTTTTTAAGACTTTTTTTAATTCTTCATTCAAATCTCGGGCCCTAATCGACCGATTTGGACGATTTTAAATAGCAAACTTTTCAGGATATTATTGAATCATTTTTTATGTCAACGAGCATCCTAGCTGCCCGATTGATGCCGTCATCGTGATTTCCACAGACGGACAGACGGACAGACGGACATCGCTATATCAACTCCGATTGTTATAAGAATCACAAAAATATATATATTTTATGGGGTCCAAAATTTTTTTCTAATTATTACAAACGGAATGACAAACTTATATATACCCTCTGCACACTGGAGTGGAGGGTATAAAAATATAAAGAATAAAAAAATATTTAATTGAGGTATTCAATTATACTAGTATAGCCCAGCTCTCGAAATTTGAGTAAAAATTCTAAAAAAAATATTATTTTTTCATTCAATTTCAAAATTTATGAATATTTAAGTGAGCCTAAAAGTATGCTAATCAATTTAAGCAATTCACAATTCAACACAGGGCATGTCGTATACAATTTAAATCATTAACAGGGTGTACCGAATTATTAGAAATATCTTATTTTATTTAATTTAATATCTTTTTAAGACAGATTAAACATAAATTTTATCATTCTCAGCTTCTCCTCCATATGAACTATAATGTAGTATATGCACAATTATGAGTGTCATTGTAAACAAGATAAAAGATAATGACATCGATATAATAATATATAAACAACCAAAGAGGATTGAGGACACAATAACACAATATAAATTAATAGAAGAATTCCATAAGACACCCCATGGTGGCCACTTCGGAATTAGAAAGACAATATTAAAACTGAAACAGAGATACATATGGAAGAACATGAACAAAATGGTAAGGAAGTATGTGAATATGTGTGGACCAAGAAAGAAAAACAAATAGATCAGACATACTAGAGAACCTTTCACTATAACCGACACACCTTCAACCAGTTTCATAATTATTGCAATAACTATGCCAATTATCACACTCCTCCGTGCCCGCATATTGCTTAAAAAGGGAACTAGAAAATTACCTTCACGTATTAATATATAGATCCCGCTTTACCTGCAATACATTACAATTAAAATCAACGGAATTGTGTAACACATCATAATCATGAGAAATTCTACGAAAAGGATAAGAATTAGCATAATTTTTTGAATCTACAGTGTTTTTTTTTGTAACCTTCTTTGTTTACAATCTGTTCTAGGACAATAAGCAAATTATTTAACAACATATCAAATAACATGCATTATATAATTCTGAACATGGACCGAATTTCACCAATTTCAATAGCGTTCATCCCATGGCCGATAAAAGCTTACGTACCAAATTTAATCAAAATATATTCATATCTGCGACCTGTAGTTTGATTAAAAGGTTTACATGGACACACAGACGGACAGACGGACGGACGGACATCGCTTAATCGACTCAGAAAGTGAAACCCAGCTGGACATATGGAATGCAGCTATGGGGAACAGCTAGCAATTCCAAAATTGAAATTCTACAAAGATACCAGTCCAAAACCTTAAGGTCAATTGTTAATGCCCCATGGCTTGTATCAAATAACACTATACATAATGACCTTTTTTTTTCCTAAGCTAGTAAATGAAATCAGAAGATACAGCAAGAACTAGCTTGAAACATTAAGTAATCATGAAAACCCAATAGCAATTGCTCTTCTTGATGACACAGACGAAGTGAGACGGCTTAAAAGACTCCATATCTTGGATTTGCCATTTCGTGGCTTATTTCTGTATTATGTAAATATATGGTCAAAAACGCAGACTGCCACCTTACATTCGTACGCAGTTTTTTGATTTATCTCATTTAAATTCAACTTTGGGTCTTATTTTTTTATGCATAGAACAAATCTCCCAAGACTTCAAATTTTGTGTAAAGAAAGTGTTTTCATAATGTAAACGGTAAAAAAGTTATAAGCGCTTAAAGTGGACTGCCACGTTACATAATTTTGGAAGGGCTATTTGGGGTGCAGTTACATTTTCCCAAATTTCTGCTCTTCTTATTGACGAATACATACAATTTCTGGAAAAGTGATAGCCAAGGGTTCAATAAGAATTATTGCGTTTAAATTTTTAAATATAGTTGCAGAAATAAAAAGTTTATCGCGAAAATGTACGGACTGCCACGTTACATGTTGGACTGCCAGTTGTTTGTTGACACTCTCAACATACGGTCGTGTTATTAAAAATTCAACTTTTCTCACGTGTTAAATTTTTGTAAACAAACAATTAATTTTTTAATTTCAATTATTTGCAATAATTGAGAATGGTCCCCACACAAAAACGCAAAAAATTCTGGGGTAACAACCCTAGATTTAAGGTTCCCAAACCTCTAGAAAATAACAGATTCCAAGTGCTATCTGACATGGATGACGACACCAGCGAAGAAGAAGGTGAAATAAGTGGAGATGCAAACAATATTCCTCCAATTATTGTTGATAGTGATATCATAAAGATATTGGGCTCGAACTCCAAGTATAAGAGAATGTCGATAGGTACAAAAGTGATGCCAAACACTTTGATTGACTTCAATGAAGCTTTAAAAAAACTTAAACACGAAGAAATTAAATTCTTTACGCATCCAGTTAAAGACGACAAGAAATTTAAGCTTATGCTTTTTGTTCTACCACAATTTGAACTAAAAACGATTCTTGAGGAGTTCAAAAATACGTACAATATAGAACCAACAAACATAAATGAAATTAAAACCACACGATCCACATCTGACGATGCTTTGTATATGCTAGAATTTAACAGAAGTCAGATTTCTAAAAAAGAAGTATTTAAGATAAAGTACTTTTATGGTATAGTGGTCCACTGGAGAAATCCCCGGCATCGTGCAAGAGGACCGACACAGTGTTCAAAATGTGCGTTATATGGTCATGGCTCATCAAATTGTTTTAGAAAAAATGTATGTCTAGGTTGTGGAGGTCCACATGACTATTCATGTTGCCAGTTAAATAAAGTTACAAGTGATGGCCCTGTGATATATAAATGTTTTAATTGTATTAAGAATAACTTGAAAAATGTTAATCATCGAGCAGATGACATAAACTGTCCATCGCGCCGCGAGTATCTAGAAATACGACAAAGAGTTTCCAGAAAACAACACATTGGTAAAATGCCACAACATTCGGAACCTGATCCTTTCATCTGGGATGACGATATCCCAAACAACCGTGATATATCATCAACTAATAAGGTGCGTATTTTTCCTCGCACCGATGAAATTCCATCAAGTAGTAGAGCACATAATGCTCTCAATAAAGTTTCCTACGCAACAAAAGCTAAAGCAGCTCAAATAATAGATCATGATAATGATGATCTCTCTAATGAAAAGCTATTAGAAATTTTCTTTGATGCAGTCGATGCTCTAGAAAAATGTAAAAACAAATATGACAAGCTGCGAGTACTAGGAAATATGCTTAAACATGTCATATAAAGAAACAACAATGTATAGAATCAATGTTATGCTTTGGAATGCCCAAGGGATAACTAATCCAACAGCTATATATCAATTGGAAAACTTTTTAAATGAAAAAAAAGTCGATGTAGTTTTTCATCTTTAATCAAAAAAATTCAAAAGCACCCGGTATAGATGAAATAAAACCAATAGTTTTAAAACGGATGTCAAATGTATTTTTCAATTTTGTTACAAAAATTTTCAATTGGTGCTTAAAAAACTGTTATTTCCCGAAGCAATTCAAAATTGCCAAGGTAATACCAATACTTAAACCAGGAAAATATAAAAAATCACCCAAAAGCTATCGTCCCATAAGTATGTTGAATGGTTTAGACAAAATTTTTGAAAAAATCATACTAACGTGGCTAAATGAATTTACAGAACAAAACAATATTTTGAGTAATGTGCAGTTTGGTTTTAGAAGAGAACATTCAACGAAGAGAAGAGAATTGTAAATTTAATAAATAGCAACAAAAATCAACGAAAAAGCACAGGAATAGCTTTTCTTGATGTTGACTCCATATGGCACAATGGAATTATTTTTAAGGTCAATAAATTTGGTTACCCTATATATTTACAAAAAATTATAAAAAGTTTTTTATCAGACAGATACTTTGCAGTCAATTTGGATAACGAAAAATCTACACAAAGGCACATTCCTGCAGGAGTTCCGAAAGGATCAATCTTATCACCAACGCTGTACTCTATATATACTTCTGACTTTAAAGCCCTAAGAAACCAAACAGCGGTCTTCTATGCAGATGACACCGCATTTATAACGAGTGGAAAACTTTCAAATGCAATAGTGAAGAACATGAAAAAAGCTTTAAGCCATGCTGAAAAATACTTCAAGATAATAAAGATAAATCATGGGAAAACACAAGCAATTATTTTCCCGTTTAACAAGTCACCAAAAAGAATTCCGCAAATAACACTTTGTATGCAAGGGACTGAAATTCCAATACTTGATTCAGTCAAATATTTGGGAGTTGTTTTCGATAAAAAACTAACATTCAAAAATCATGTCACACAAGCGGGTGATAAGGCATTAAAGTGCGGAAGAGCGCTTTTCCCTCTGCTTAACCGAAAATCAAAACTAAATTGCAAAAATAAGCTGTTATTATATAATATGTGTATACGACCAATAATGACATATGGCTGCCAGGTATGGTCAACGAGATGTGCCCACACTTATCTTAAAAAGCTACAAATTATCCAAAATAAAAACTTGAAGATTATATACAACCTGCCTAGAAGATACTCAACTGCACTGCTACACAGAAATTCTAAACAAGATCTGTTTAAAACTGTCATTAGTAAAATAACAACAAGATTCGAGGACATAAACAGGTCTTCAAGTTTTGATTTAATAAGAAATTTGAAAAATTAACTTTTTCTGTAACTTCTGAATAGAAGATGCAAGAAGGGGTTAAAGACAGAATTTCTTAGAAAACTTAAAGGTTTTTCCTTATCTTTTTACCTACATGTAAATATTTCCAAATGTTTTTTCACTTATTAAAAAAAAAAAAAAGTAAATTATTTGTTGCAATACTTTCAGTAAAATCTCAAAAACTGTAGATATTAAATATATGTATAAATTATTTTAATTGTAATGATGATAGTTTTTTAAATAAAAAAAAAAAAAAAAAAAAAATGTTGGACTGCCACGTTACATCGTTCGAATTTTTCAATTAAAGAGAATCGAAAAGCAAATAGAGTATATAGTTAAACACGCCTGGATTATAATACACATACTTTATATTCGGATTTGTTCATAGAAAGTGGATGTGGCCATTTGACATAAATACTCAAATTTTAACTTTGGTTTGTATTTTTTATTTAACAATAAACAATAACAAAAAAAAAACAGTCTTATTCTGCACTTTTAAAACATTTTGAATACAAACATGAAAACTTAGGCATTTTGGTACCCTTGCATCGAGATTGTGTATGCAACGGCCTTGCCACAAATTTCTTGAATTTGATGAGCCGATGATATTCGGAACTTGTTGAGCATTAGCAAATATTTGAGTAGTGCCTAAGTGCTCATTTATTTTATCGAAGTCTTTGCTCGTTAATTCTTCTAGTTCAATTTTGGATTTCGTGCGCTTAAATGTGCTTACCAACTCTAGTGCGCTGTTAACAATTACATGCCGTGCTTTAATGTGCTTTCGCACAACAGCCTTAACAGTGGCACCGATAGCGTCAACACAACCCTTACCGTGCGAAGTTGTGAAGAAGTTCCAAAATACCATCACTCCATATTCCATATTTCTAGGTGTGGTATTATAGCCGCAATATATTTATTTTTAAATTGGGATGATGGTTCGTCACTACAAATTTTTAAAATTTTTACTGATGTTGGCATTACCGATGCCAGCTTGTAAACGAAAAGAATGATCGTATCCTTAGTGTGTTGCAAATTGTCTGTGACGAAAACTTTGGAACAAAGAATACCGTTGTATATAAAAGCCGATGTGAACAGGCTGAGTTGCCGTTGATTCCAAAGCGCGCTCTGTACTTCATCCTGGCTTTCGCAAACAAAATTTTCGATAAAATCAATTTGGAGCAACGCTTCTTACTTATATTGCAAACTAAGGGCTTGAGGTCGGTCTCCAAGATTGAACATCCATGATTGTTCCCGCTTAACAAAGCAGTGCTTCAGAAATTGTGGCGAAAGGCTTGCACTATGTCCGATAAAATCTTCAATCGATCCGTTTGCTTTTTTTTCGTTCTTTCAGATACAAGGTTTTTTTTCCAAACTTTCCATGTTACGTGCTTGTTTAGGATTACTCCTTCCACTAAGGTCTTCCGTCTTTCTTCATTGACGCCAACACAACTTTGACATCTTCCAAACCAGCAATCGATAGTTGAGTCTTCACATAAGAATTTTTTGGCAAATCCTTGATCGTAGCTTGGAATTGAGGGAACAACTGAATGCAAAGCGGCAACGCCTTCGATGATATTCGAATGGTAGAAACATAAGCAAAGGTTGTGTGGTAAGTCGTTTATTAATTTCACCCGTTGCGGACTTTGACTACTAAATTTAGTTAAACCACAAAAGCAAAAGTAACAAGTAAGAAAATTATAGTCGGTCTAGACCGACTATACGATATTCTATACCATGCGTTTAGAGACCCTATCTCTCAGGCCCAACTAACTGGATATAGAAAGTAAGCATAAACCAAATTTGAGTGGGATTTTTCTTAATTTTTTTGGCTGCAGATATGAAAAATTTCATATCGGATGCTATATCTATATGGGGACTAGGCCCAAAAATGGACCGATCCTGACCATGTTTGGTAAGGTCTCTTGTATTTTGCAAAAATATATACAAACAAAATTTGAGAAGAATCAGTGCAATATTTTTGTTTTTTGATAGATTTAAGTGAAGATCGGGAAGCAGCTCTATATGGGGCCTATGACTAAGAGTTGTCCAATAGGGATCATTTTTGGACTACTGATTAATGGATGTAATATATACATACAAACCCAATTTGACTAAGATTTGTGTGATAATTTGGATCTTATGGCAATATATGTTGATTTCATAGGGGTCATTTGTATGGGGGCTAGGTCTGAACATGGACCGATTCTTACCAATTTCAATAGCGTTCATCCCATGGCCGATAAAAGATCAAATACCAAATTTCGTCAAAATATATTCATATTTGCGACCTGCAGTTTGATTACAAGCTTTACATGGACACACAGACGGACGGACGGACGGACGGACGGACGGACATAGTTAAATCGAATCAGATAGTGATTCTGATTCGATCGGTATAATTAAAGATGGGTGTAGGTCAAATATTTTTGGTTGTTACAAACAGCAGCACAAAGTCATTATACCCAAACCACATAGTGGTATAGGGTATAAAAACAAAATATGACGATAAAAGTGACACTTTTTTATATTCTAAATGAAGAACCATGCATATATATCGGTCAATTTCTCACACATACTTACCTTTTTCGGCACCATTTCTTTCTTCTACAAACAATGCGTCAGCTTTCCTCAAACTTAAAACCATATATCTTAAAGCTATTCGAACTTCTTGCCCATCCGCAATGAAAGATTTCACGTCTCGGGCTTTAGGTGAAACCTGAGAAATGTCATCTCTCTCGAAGAAGCTTTTTATGACCAAATTTAATGGATCAACATTTGGTTGGTTTCTTAGTCGGCTTTTCAGTTAGAGCATTAGCTAAATTAAGTTCACCGCTTTTGTCTATGCTGGAAACTATTGCAGCCAGAACTTATTTTTTTTTCCTTGGGCAGGAAGGCAGAGCTTTTTTAACTTTTTTATCAGCTTTTTCCAATGTTTGCCTTGCCCTATAGCCTTACATCGTGTCAAGGGATACCACAGGTTCATTCTCCTTCTTTGCCTTTATACCTTCTCTGTGTTTCCGAACACGTTCTCTTATTATTGCGCGACATTCATCAACCACTGTATTTAATTTTGCTTGACTTAATTTACATTCCTCATTCTTTTTCTTTAAACGGTAAGCCCGCGAATCTGCTGCTCTTTTCTTTTTATATTCATCAAACTTTCCGTTATATTTCAGTTTTTTGATATAATTTGTATTTTTTCTGGTTTTGTTAATCGAACCTGTTAATATTTTAAAAAACTGTATTCAAAGCAAATTGCTCATATTCGGACAAAGACTACCACGATACACACATTAAATTGCTAATAATTTAGCAACTGTAACCATTTTTGCAAAATATGAATAAAAATCGAAATAAATACCAGAAATGCTTTTAAGAAATAGATTTTATAACTTTTTTTTAACGACGTATGTCGAAAAAAGAAACATATTTTTCGGACTGCCACGTTACATGAAATCTGCGGCACTATTCAAAAGCCTTTTTTAGCTTACTCAAAATACTGCCTTGGAATTTATTCCTTGGGTTAGTTTAAGTAAGGAATTTTTTTCAGGAAAAGTGCAATAGAAACAAATATAACACTCACATTATAATTTTATTTACCTTTTTGCCGCAGCTTTCATTTCCTTCCATTTTTCTGCTATATGCTATTTCATGCAAAACATGCTCAAATGTCAAAATCTTTTACAATTTTTTAAAATTTTTGATGTGTAAACATCTATGCGATCAGGGGGGTAAAAATCACAAACTTCCCTTACGGAAACGGAACTATTTACGGAAATGGAAGCTGCAATTATTTAGCTGATTCATCAACCAACAGAAAGCGCCATGAATGTATAGCATACAACTGCAACCATCAAGTATGACAAACATAGCAGTTGCTTGCTATACACATGTAGATAGCGCTTACTGCTTGAATAGATGTTTTTATTCACAAACCACAATGATTTCCAGAATTGCACCAAAATATTTCGGTATTTTGTTTAGTTTTATTTGAGTTCTAAAGAAAACCGCGTCTTTACTCTATTTGGAAATGTTTTTTCTGTTTTTTTCTTTTTTCAATATAGTAATATTGACACAATTATATGTTGACAACTTTCACTAATAAACATTTTTAGTAGTTATTACTATTTTTCATAATAAAACAAAATTTTTTTAAATTATACAATAATACAATAAATCTATAATATTAATAGCCTAGGCAAAAGTAAGTGTTTGGAGATAAAATGAAGGCACACTTTATTGGAAGTGTTTGGAGACAAAATGAAGTGTAAGGAGATTAAATCAGGGAGCGAATAGCGTTATAAAGACGTTTTTTCTAAAACGGGCCTAATTTCGGCATTCCATATAGAATGTTGCTATTTTATTAAACATTTATTTTTATAAAAATTTATAATTAATTCTCTCAATCATTTAAAGTTATTCGTAACACTACAACTTATTATATATATATTTAACAATTATCACTGCATTTAATATTATTTTTAATAAATAAATAAAATAATAAACACATGTAACCGGTAGTAGAGTTTAAAAAGGTTTTTTTAGTAAAATCACGTGATTTTAAACCAATTTCACACTTTACAAATATCTGGGGTCGAATCGTCGCATTCATTATCGAAATTTTTCAATCGAAATTATTTTTTTATTTTCCCAAATAATATACAAAGCGTAATTTAACTCTGTCACAGATTGCCAGTTATTATCCATAGTTAATAGTAAAAGTGGAACGAGGTCTGATGATTGTCCGTCTTCTTTAAATAATAAACCAAAATATGCAATTTCGACTGATTTTATTCGATATTGAATGCGACGATTTGCCCCTTGCATATTTTTTTTTTAATACAGACGATGGAAACATCAATTCTGTTTGTTTATTGAATATATTAGTACATACTAAAGAACTATATGTGGAGGAAAATAAATTTTATATTCAGCTATAAAATTTGCAAAAATTTGTAAAAATTTCTATATTTTTATATTAGTTTATAAAATACTTAAAATTTTCATTATCATTATTATTTATAAAATTTTTAAAATTGAATATATTAGTACATATTAAACAAATATATGCGAAGAAAATAAATTTTATATTCAGCTATAAAATTTTCAAAAATTTATAAAAATTTATACATTTTTATATTAGTTTATAAAATTCTTAAAATTTCAATTATCAGTATTCATTATTATTGTTAATAAAATTCTTAAAATTTTCATTATCTTAAATGTTCTCCATTTTTGTCTTTTATTTTCTTTAGTCCGATATACAAAACAACATTACAGCACTGCTCTCAATTAAATAATAGAGCAAAAACAGTAAACATTGATACAGCCGTAGAACATTCAGGTTGGAAACATAAAATATCAAAATAATTTGATTTTTGACGAACCAAAATTGAAACATAAATTTGGACATGAAACATTACTACACACGATGGATCATTAAGGGAAACATACCGGTCATTTGTATGGGGACTAGGTCTGAACATGGACCGATTCTCACCAATTTCAATAGCGTTCAGCACAACGTTAATAAAAAATGCTTTAATTTTTAGATGTTTACACATCTTCCTTGTGATCGGACTCACATGATTTTTTTATTGTTACCAGACTGTTAAAAGTCCATTATTTTAAGAAATATTAAAAAAATTCCAACATTTAGGAAAGCAAATTTCTTGCAACGGTTGTAAATTGTATGTAAATTTTATAAATATTACCTAAAAATTAAATAATCCAATTGAATTTATGTATATTGGTGTTCTCAATAGACTTCGACAATGAATGCTATTTGTTGTTATCAATATATATAAAAGAGTTGCGAGGATGATCATCGCCCAGCCCAAACCATTCGACCCAGAAGCTTGAAATTTGGACTGTAGGTTCCTCTCTCGGCGTAAAGAGCCACTAAGAACGGATTTTTAAAAATTCTTACATTAACGGGGTAAAAGCGGACAAAAATGGGGAAAATGGTAACAAATTAATCTAGGAATATGAAATTTGGTGTGTAGACTCCACCCGAAAAACAAATGTCGGCTCAAAACCAATTTTTTCGAAATTAGTCCATTTAAGGGAAAAAAACGGCCAAAAAGGGTAAAAATTGTGCCTTCTGCATCTTCTTCACATATTAATCTATATCTTTGTTATACAGTCCCCACCGAACCCGTGGGCATCAGTCAATAATGATTTTATTGCTAATTCTAACGTCTAGGGGGAGGAAAAACGGACAAAAAGGGAAAAATTTTATATTTGGTATCTACTAAACAAAAGAATGTAGGAATATGAAATATAGTATGTGGATTCCCATAGAGATAGAAACATCTGATAAGAGGAAAACTTTTGGAAATTTGGATGTTAAGCGCGGTAAAAAGGGCCCGTAAATGTAAAAGGGTACCTTTTTGTATCTTCTTTACAAAATAATTTAGGAATACGAATTTTTCATGTAGATTCCATCAGAGACACACACATCGCCAAAGAATAAAAAAAGTTTAAATTCGAGCCTTTAGGGGGAAAATTGTAACAAATGTATCTAGGATTATGAAATTTGGTGTGTAGACTCCATCAGAGAAACAAATATGGGCCCAGGCTTATTTTTTTTTTCAAAATTCGGCCATTTAAGGAAAAAAAAAACTGACAAAAAGGTAAAAATTGTACCTTGCTACATTTTCTCAATATATTATTTAATTAATCTAAATATGTGACCTTCTCCGAGAAAATGGACCTAGTGTGTCAAAAAACGTGTTGTGTTAAAAACGGTGGATTCTGGTACCTAAAAGGGTGTAGACATTTTAAATGCGGTTTTTTCTCAAAACTTAATTTTCACACACTAGGTCCCTTTTCTCGGAGAAGGTCACATATGTATATGAATTTTGGTATACAGATTCCACCGAATATTTGGGAGACTACTTATTTAAAAATTATCTTTAATTAAAAAGAAAACCCATTTACTGAAAAATAAAATTCTAAAAAATAATTTTTATTAACAATTCCATTGACGTTATTTTTGTGAATGCTTTTTTGGTTTGAGACTGAACTAATTACTATATTTGACTAAGCGGACAAAAAGGGAGAAAATGGTAACAAATGAGTCTAGGAATATGAAATTTAGTGCGCAGACTTCGTTCGAGAAACAAACATGGGCTCAGGATTAATTTTTCCCAAATTCGGCCATTGAAGGGGAAAAACGTCCAAAATGGTAAAAATTGTACCTTTCTGCATCTTCTTTATTAATATATACTAGCAGATTCCAGCCCTGGAAATTCTTATTTCTTATTTCTTACTTATTTATTTTATTTATTTATTGGAACTGCTCCATACACAAGACAAAAAGTCTTATTTTGCAGTATGGAACTGATTGTATTTAAAATTATAAAATCGTTAATAAATTAATAACTAATTACAAATTTTCTTTATATAAAATGTAAAGAACAATAAGATTAAAATTAAAGAATAAAGTTGAAATATTTGAAATTTAATTTAATCAAATGTATTATAATATCAAATAATATTTAATGTTTTAAATTGTTATGCCGAAAACAGTTTAAAAATATTTTCTTTAATTTTTCGTGCGTTACTTAAAAGTTGAGAGCTATGGGGTATAGAATTCCAGAGAGATACTACGAATATGTAGAAATGCCACTCCGATATTAAACTTTTATATCTAATTGATCTAATTCTTTTTCCCTTGCTTATATCTGAAATATAAAGTTTGTCGTACAGATGATCCGGTTTGTGGGTATACACTATTTTATGTAAAAAAAGTAAAATTCTTATATTTAAAAGATTAGCTAAAGAAACGCCATATATGTAGCTGCGATGAAAACAAAGATACACTAGAACACATACACATATCTGATTATGTTGTTAAATGCAACATTCAATTTCCTTTTACTAATTGTATCACATTTCGCAAATAGCTCACAACCATACAGTAAAACAGGCATCAGATAAGTTTTGGCAAGTAGGATTCTTATTTTCATAGGTGTACAATGCTGGGTTTGCCACAGAGTTCTAGTCATAGAGAAAGTACGACCACAGGCATAGTTAATATGGTTCGATCACGTAAGAGTGTCATTAAAAAAAAATACCTAGATTCTTAGCAGGTTTAACGATTTCAATTTTCTGATTATTTATAATTATATTTGGTGTAATATTTAGTTTGGAAAGTCGCTTTTGAATTACAATGCATTTTGATTTTTTCGGATTTATCTCTAATCCATTTGCCGTTGCCCATGTATAAATACGATGGAGTTGCTGATTGATAGAGATAATACACTGGTCGATTAGGGCATTACTACAGCTGGTATAAAGCTGAACGTCATCCGCATACATTCTTACATTACAATTTGTTAAAATGCCTGGGAGGTCATTTGAGTACAATGAGAGTAATAGTGGCCCAACAATGGACCCCTGAGGTACGCCTCTTGCTACAGGCAGTGTCATTGAATTTTGGATTCTAGTTTCAACATACTGATACCTGCCACGTAAGTATGTTGACAATAACTGAGTAGCGGTCGAAGAAAAATTAAAAAAGTTTTTAAGTTTGTAACAAAGAATGTTATGATCCACGCTATCAAACGCTTTTGAATGATCTAAAAGTATTAAAAATGTAGTCTTGCCATCATCAAGTTTCTCCCTAATCTCCTCTGTAACATCAACTAAGGCTGTTAGGCAGCTGTGTTTCTTCCTGAACCCAGATTGACGATCTGTTACCAAGTTATTGTCTTCCAAGAAACTAGTCATTTGTTTGTGCATAATACGCCCGAATACTTTAGAGAGAAATGGAGGAATAGCTATTGGTCTATAATCGGAACCAGCTTTGGGTATTGGAATGATTTTAGCTATTTTCCAATTCGATGGGAAGTGGCTTGAAGTTAATATTTTGTTAAAGAAAAAAGTTATAATTGGAAGTAGCTGAGGTAAAAGAATCTTGAGAAACTTAGGATTAATCCCGTCCACTCCTATAGAGTTCGATTTTATAGACAATAAACTAGATAAAACGTCACATTGGTCTACTGCAGCAAAAGAAAAAAAGATTCAGCATCGTTATTCGAGTGACTATTGATATAGTAATCTTTGTCTGCTTGAACCATAGGAACACTTAAAAACTTTGTATTAATTGTATCTGCATCAACCGAACATGGTTCTCGATGCGTAGATTTACCGATACCAACTTCGCGTATCGTTTGCTATGTTCTTTTGGAGCCAATGGCAGAAGAAAATTTTTCAGCATAAAAATTGGATTTGGCCTTTTTAATCATTTTATTTGTGTTTCTCTTAGCAGTCAGATAATCATCATGTAATGTTGTTGTTTTAAATCTTTTCCAACGTGCATAGACAAAATCTCTTTGATTGATACAATCTTTAATTTCAGAAGAAAACCAGGGTTTTTGTTTATTACTACTAATCATCGATTTTATTGGTACAGTTAGATCGAACAGATAATTTATGTTTTGCTCCAGAAAAGAGAGTTGGTCATCCACAGAGTGCTATTTCTAGGCAACTTTATTTCTCAACTTAGCCAATTCACAAACCAACATTTTTTGGTTTAGTATTATTGTGAATGAAGAAAGCAAATTTAATAAACGCACACATATCATATGTATAATTTTATGTATGTGTTAGTAGCAAATTTAAATACAATTTACTCAAAATAAAGGAAAAAATTAAAAAATTTTTAAATCTGGTGAACAGCAAAAAAGAACTACCTCTCAAATAATATACGTTTGGTCCAAATCGGTATAAAACGGTAGAACAAAACATCGGTAACAAGAAATCACCTAGCCTATTAATATTATAGATATATATATATATATATATATATATATATATACATGAATTTTGGTATACACACTCTACCGAATTCGTGGGCATCAGTCCAGAATGAAGTTATTGCTAATTCTAACGTCTAGGGAGGAAAATGGATGGAAATTCGGATCTTAAAACGGTGTAAAAACAGCCCGTAAATGTAAGAGTGACCATTTTGTATCTTCTTTACAAAGTAATTTAGGAATATGAAATTTGATATGTAGAATCCACCAGAAACACAAACATCGGAGAAGAATAAAATTTGTTTTAATTCGAGCCTTAAGGGGAAAACTGATACTTTTCAACTGGTAAATTTTCATTTGAAAGTACATTCATTTTCTTAACAACAGAAGTAAGAAATTTATAGCCGATACCCTATACCATGCGTTTGGAGAATTGGTCTTAGGTAAAACTAATTAGGTTTAGAAAAAAAGCATAAACCAAATCCACGTCGAAAATTGGACCGATCCTGACCATATTTGGTAAAGTCACTTATTTTTTGCAACAACATATACAAACCGATTTTGAGAAAAATCTGTGCAATATTTTTGTTTTTTGATGGGTTTAAGTGAATTGTCCTACATGGTTTATTTTTGGTCTACGGATTAATAGATGTAATAAACGCACAAAAACCCAATTCGACTGAGATGTATTTCATAATTTGAATCTTATGGCAAGTTAAGTCGATATCATAGGGGTCATTTGAATGGAGTGTAGGTCTGAACATGAGCCCATTTGCACCAATTTCAATAGCGTTTGTCCTGTGGCTTGATAAATAAAATAATATTATTTTTTATCTTTATAATTTGAATAATTTTCGAACCTACTATGAATAAAATATGTGGTACTTAAAAAGAGTAGGTGGCAATACATTGGTAACTTTTACAAAATTCTAAAGTTGCCAATTTTGTAATAAAATAATTGTTTTTTTTTTTGGCGAAATCGCTATTTGGTGTGTTCTATATTGGAAGATAACACATTTGTTACAAAAAATACAATTAAAAAAATAGATAAGAGAAAAACAAATATTTTTTTAGAGATGCCGAAACTGTGGAAACTGTTAAACTTCTTTACCAGAGTTGACTAAAATAATAAAAATAGAAGAACGAGTGAAAGAAACTATAAAAAAATTTTACCCATTATTTAAATGTAGATTTTGACATTTTCTTTCAATTATTATCAGTTCGAATCTAACTCTCTTTACGAACGGTCGTGTAAATAATTAAAGCGCTTGGAGTACAAATTAAAAACAAGTGTATATTTTTGTTTTTGCAATTGCCTATTCTTGATCTCATTTGAACTCACGTGGTAGACAATCCAGCTTAAAACAGGAATAAAAATTTAGCGTTGGCCCGAGGGGCTAAATCTTCATCAAAAAGAAAGCTTGTGAACAAGAAGATGACAAAACTTCCTCCGGGTTTTGTTAACCCGAACATTGCGTCAACTTCAAGCAACAGATTTAGCCTGCTTGCTGGCCTCAATGATATGGACGTAACTCCCGTATCAAATATTAACGAAGTTAAGGAACACAAACCTCCACCCATTGTTGTAGAAGGTAACGCTTCATTTACAGAAATACAAAAGCTGCTTGGTAAGGATTGTATTTTCAAACGTACTTCAATTGGTACTAAAATTTTTGCTCTAAGTAAAGAAATGTACGAATGCTACAAGCAAATTCTTAAAGAGAGTAAGTTGGAGTTTCACTCTTATGGCTCCAAAGATAATAGGTTATACACCACTTTTTTACACGGTTTACCCCGCATAAAAACTGAGGACATCACCGCAGAGCTAAAAAACTACAACCTGTCCCCTTCTTCCGTAGCTGAAATAGTTACCAAATTCAGTTCGAACAACAATGCAGTTTACAAAGTTCAATTTGTACGTAAAAATTTTAACCCAACTGCCTTAAGAAACGTAAGAACAATTTCAAATCTTATAATTTCCTGGAAAAAATACAAATCTAGATCCAGAAATAAACCAACTCAATGCTGGAACTGCTTAATGTATGGCCATGGCGGAGAACATTGTCATCGTAGTGCTGCGTGTATGATATGTGCAGAACAACATCATACAAGTGTGTGCCCGTTGAACACAAATGAAAAAAGACCAGCTGTTTTTACATGCTTTAATTGCAAAAAACATGGAAAAGAGAGAACTGATCACTCTGCAAACGACATCAGTTGTCCGTTACGTTCTCTCTATTTGGAAACTAGAACAAGAGTAACTTCTAAAAGTCAGAACAATAGCAGACAACAACAACAAAATAACTCATTTCAATAAAAGGTAAGAGATTTCCCTAATTTAAGAAACAACAACTCAAATTGTAATAATAACATCAATAATAACACAATAAATAACAGCAAAACCACATATGCTAACCAGCTGAGAACAAACAACGATTTATTTAGCATCGATGAGCTTTTTGATATTTTCACTACAGCTATGGATGATTTGCATAGGTACAACAAATCAAAGTTGTAATGTCAATGGTAAAATACGCCCATGGATTATACTAATAATTTAAACGAATTCAAAATGCTTCACTTGATTGCTAATGGCATTTCAAACTTTTCTAAATTAAAACAATTTGAGATACTAATTGAACGAGAAAATATTAAAATAGCATCTTTGAATGAAACATTTTTTTTCAGAAAATCATAGACCCTATTTTAAAAATTATTATTTATATAGAAGTGAAAGAACAGATGCAAGAGGAGGAGGAGTAGCTCTGTTAATTCATAAATCTGTCGCTCATAAAAAACTCTTTATATCAAACACCTCATCAATCGGAAACATCTCAATTGAAGTTGTTATAAATAATAGACCTATTGTTATATCTTCGTTATATTCACCAAGATATACCCGTAACTTCTGTGCTGATATCTTGAACCTAACACCTTTCACCAAAGAATATATAGTTTTTTGGTGACCTAAATGCCAAACATTGTTCTTGGAATTGCCGTTCAAATAATACTACAGAAATTGCACTCAACAACCTACAGCAATCAAGCAATTTTTTCATTCACTATCCTAATAGTCCAACCCTATTCCCCCATCAACACAATCCCGAATCATCCACAGTTGATATTATTTTAAGCAATTCCGCTTTAAATATAGACGTAAAAACAATGGATTACGAAATACCATCAGACCATCGCCCCATTTTATGTACACTTAAAAGATCAATGGCCTTGCAGGTTGACCTCAATTATTATGATTATAGTGCAACCAACTGGAACAGTTTTATGAATTTTTTAGACAATAAAATCACGTTATATTCGGATATATACAATACCAAGGTAAAAATTGATCAGGAAATACAAAAATTTATAAATGTAGTTTTCGAAGCAAGGGATGCGTCTACACCTAAAATAACCCAACAAAATAATTACACATTACCAGAAAGTACTGTGAAATATATTAAACTAAGAAGAAGCTTTAAAAGAAAAAGCCAACGATCTTCAAATATAGCCGAGCAAACTTTTTATAATCAATGTACTAAGTTTCTAAGTAACATGATTGATAAAAGTATTAATTCGGAGCGCAATAAGAAATGGTGTCAATTATTATCCAATTTAAAACCAGCTGATAAACCATTTTTGAGAATAAGCAGGAACTTGCGAGGAAAAGGAAAAAATCAAATCTCTCACTTTAAAATTGGAAATAGAAAAATATCATCTGATAAGGCAAGGCTGAAATCCTGGCAAATACATTTGTCCAAGCAAATAACCTCACCACTCAGCGGATACATTAATAAATACAACAGTAAATAATTTTAAAAAGGAAAATCCTAGTTCTGAATCAGCTATTTATACATCTCTTGAAGAAGTAATGAATATTGTCTCATCAATAAAACCCTCAAAATCCCCTGGTTTTGACAATGTTCCGAACCTGCTCTTAAAGAAACTACCACTCAAAGCTCTAAAATTACTGGTTATAATATTTAACAGCTGCATCAAACTCAACTATTTCCCAAACCATTTCAAAAATGCTAAGGTTAAAGCCATAAACAAACCTAGTAAGCCAAAAAATAATCCAAACAGCTACAGACTTATTAGTCTATTAAGTAACTTAGGTAAAATATTTGAAAAAATACTACATTCTCGTCTTAGTGAATTTGTTCTGTCAAAGAACAATTTGGATTTAAAAAAGGGCATAGCACTACGCACCAAATAAACAGAATTAAAAATCAAATAATCACAAATAAAAACAAGTAAGAACATTATAGTCGGTCTAGACCGACTATACGATACCCTATACCATGCGTTTAGAGACCATATCTCTCAGGCCCTACTAACTGGATATAGAAAACAATCATAAACCAAATTTGAGTGGGATTTTTATTAAATTTTTCGGCTGCAGATATGAAAAAGTTCATACCGGATGCTATATCTATATGGGGACTAGGCCCAAAAATGGATCGATCCTGACCATGTTTGGTAAAGTCTCTTGTATTTTGCAAAAATATATACAAACAAAATTTGAGAAGAATCAGTGCAATAGTTTTGTTTTTTGATAGATTTAAGTGAAGATCGGGAAGCAGCTCTATATGGGGCCAAAGGGATCATTTTTGGACTACTCATTAATGGATGTAATGAACGCATACAAACCCAATTTGAATAAGATCTATATGACAATTTGGATCTTATGGCAATTTATGTCGATTTCATAGGGGTAATTTGTATTGGGGCTAGGTCTGAACATGGACCGATTCTCACCAATTTCAACAGCGTTCATCCCATGGCCGATATACCAAATTTCATCAAAATATATTCATATTTGCGACCTGCAGTTTGATTACAAGGTTTACATGGACACACAGACGGACGGACGGACGGACGGACGGACATTATTAAATAAACTCAGAAAGTGATTCTGATTCGATCGGTATAATTAAAGATGGGTCTAGGTCAAATATTTTTGGTTGTTACAAACAGCATCACAAAGTCATTATACCCAAACCACATAGTGGTATAGGGTATAACAATAAACGTTCAACGGGTCTAATATTTTTAGATATTGAAAAAGCGTTTGACACCGTTTGGCATAATGGCCTAGTATTTAAACTTCTTGATGCAAATATACCAAAATATTTTTGCAAATTTATTTCAGATTTCATTCACGGCAGAAACTTTAAAGTTGCGATTAATAATGAAACATCATTTCCAAAAACCATTACCACAGGGTTACCTCAAGGATCTGTCTTGTCGCCATTGCTTTACTGGATATATACATCCGATTTTAAAGTCCCGAAATATATGAAAATTGCTTATTACGCAGATAATACTGCGTTAATTTCTTCAAACAAACTTACAAGCGCACTCCTGAAGAAAATGGAAAAGGGACTTGTAAATTGCAGTAAATATTTTCACAAATGGAAAATCAAAATTAATCCAAACAAGACCCAAGCAATTATTTTTCCGTTCAACAAATCTCCCAAAAGACTGCCAAGACGTCATCTTCTTATTGGAAATAATACCATAAATGTACTTAACGAGGTCAAATATCTCGGAGTTGTCTTGGACAAAAAGCTTACATTTAAACAACATATTATGGCTACGTGTCAAAAAGCTATAAAATCATTTAAAGCATTATGGCCACTACTAAATAGAAGGTCATTTCTAAACCCCAAAAACAAAAATCTCCTCTTCAAAAGTGTTATAAGGCCAATATTAACATACGAGTGTCCTATTTGGAGTGACGCTGCCAACTGCCACCTAAAACGCTTACAAATTATACAAAACAAATGTCTTAAAATGATAAATAAAAAGCCCTGGAGGTATCCTACAAATCTTCTTCATGAAGAAACAGGTTATGAAAAAATTATCGATTTCATAACAAGGATTAATAACAATTACTTTGCCAAAATTGAAAATTCCTCTTACCCACTGATAAGAAAATGTAGAGAAATAACGTAAAATTAACAAGTAAGAAAATTATAGTCGGTCTAGACCGACTATATGATACCCTATACCATGGTTTAGAGACCCTATCTTTCGGTCCAACTACTTCGATATAGAAAATAAGCATAAACCAAATTTGAGTGGGATTTTTATTAATTTTTTTGGCTGCAGATATGAAAAAGTTCATATCGGATGCTATATCTATAAAGGGACTAGGTCCAAAAATGGACCGATCCTGATCATGTTTGGTAAAGTCTCTTGTATTTTGCAAAAATATGTACAAACAAAATTTGAGAAGAATCAGTGCAATATTTTTGTTTTTTAATAGATTTAAGTGAAGATCGGGAAGCAGCTCTATATGGGGTCAAAGGGATCATTTTTGGACTACTCATTAGTGGATGTAATGAACGCATACAAATCCAATTTGAGTAAGATCTATATGACAATTTGGATCTTATGGCAATTTATGTCGATTTCATATGGGTAATTTGTATGGGGGCTAGGTCTGAACATGGACCGATTCTCACCAATTTCAATAGCGTTCATCCCATGGCCGATAAAAGCTTATATACCAAATTTCATCAAAATATATTCATATTTGCGACCTGCAGTTTGATTACAAGCTTTACATGGACACACAGACGGACGGACGGACGGACGGACGGACATTGTTAAATCAACTCAGAAAGTGATTCTGATTCGATCGGTATAATTAAAGATGGGTCTAGGTCAAATATTTTTGGTTGTTACAAACAGCAGCACAAAGTCATTATACCCAAACCACATAGTGGTATAGGGTATAAAAAGAAATCACCAAATTGAAAATTATATGCTTATAGAGGTCTATTACTTCAAATAAACTTCCTATAAGCACATAAATATTTTTCAGATAGTATTTGAATTTATTAAATCATATAAAGGTTTTTTCCTCCCATTTTCCTTTAAAAATCATTAAAAATAATATAAAAACTATTTAATATCTTTAGATCCTATATATTATTTGTTGCAATATCTATATGTAAAGATAAGATCGCATATGTAAATATCAAATTTGTTAATATATGTAAATAAAGGAAGAACATTTAATTGAAATTGAAAATTCTTTCAATTATTATAAAACTAGCGAACCCCCTGCACACTTCGTAGTGCAAAAAGAAAATAAAAAAATCAATTCGAATTCATTTAAATCAGTGATAAATTGCTTTTATTGTAATGCTCTGTGGTAAACAACATTTGTTGTTTTTCCATTTTCGGTGTAAATATACAAAACCGATGGTTTGCCAACGCGCGAACAGGCTACATACAACTGTCCATGTGAGAAAACTGGATACTCTAAATTCACTCCACAAATTCCTAAGGATGCGCCTTATTAATGGTAACCGCATACGCAAGGCGAACAGGAAACTGAAGTCGTTTAAATTCAATTGGCATATCAGGCGGAATTATTGGGATACGTGGAATGAATACATCTTCGCCTTTGAATTTTCCTGTTAAAATAGTAACTTCAATTACATAAGCCATCAACCTTTTAAGAGCAAGTCTTGTACCATTACACAAACGGGGTTGATTGATATTGCGAAGCATAATAATAGTGGCTCCAACTTTCAATTGGAGATTATGCGGAGGCAATCCTGGTAAGTCCAACGAATTCAAAAATTCTGTTGGATAATTCACAACATCTTCTTCATTTGTAACAGTATCCACGGACTTGTACGACACCAATCAGCCAAGAATCTTTGATTGTATAGCCATGCTTAATTCAGTAACATCTTTGTTCTTTGCCGCTAAAATTGCTCCGTCACTCAACCATTCATGGCATGTATATTGTTGTACTATGTTAGTGAAAACACATTCAATCAATTCCTCTTTTGACTGTAACGGAACGGCAAAAATCATTTGGCAATGTTATCAATCCAGTGTCATCAACAGGCATTGCACCATTCCCAATTTTCAGCAATTGCTTAGAGAACTTATCAGCAGATGGATCATTCTGCAACTGAACACGAACGTTGGTAGTGAGTTTCAATGTTTTAACAAATCTCCATAAATATGAAGACTTTAAGCAAGCGTTAATTTCATCGGCAGCTGTCGATTTAGGAAGGACGGGCAATGTTTGCCAAAAATCCCCTGACAATAAAATCAACGCACCACCAAACAACTTTGAATTATCTCGGAGATCTTTCATTGTTCTTTCCAAAGCTTCAACAGATTTCTTATTCGCCATAGTGCATTCATCCCAAATAATGTTACCACAACGTTTCAATAATTTTGCCATTCCAGATGTTTTTGTAACGTTACATGTGGGAGTTTCATTAACTTGGTAATTCAATGGCAATTTCAAATCAGAATGTGCTGTCCGACCACCTTGCGGCAATTCCTGAAGACGCCAATGCCAATGCAATTTTATTCTGGGAACGTATCGTTGCCAACAACAATGAAATTAAAAACGTTTTTCCGGTGCCTCCTGGTGCATCCAGAAAATAAAATCCACCGGCTTCACTATTGACAGCTTGCATAATAGTATCGTACGCTTTTTATTGCTTCACATTCAATGTCGAAAGATTTGCGTGAACAAAAGCATTTAATTCGTTGCGATCGTATTGCTGTTCACGTTGCAGTTCTAACTCAAAAATTTCATGCATTGTACGATTAGGTGATGGCATTCCCAATTGTGCTAATGCCTTATTAGCAATCGACAAACAGAAATCTTCAATACAAATCAATGCTTCATTGTAAATATCTGGCGTTAAATCCATTGCTGGACTACGATTTTCTTGACGCACTCGAAATAAATAGAATATATTCCGATAGACAGTCTTGAAATTTTGTCCACAATTCAGATGGATTCGATAGAAAACTGGTAGACAAAATAATTGTAAACAAAGCTCGAATTTGATAAGGAGAGTTTGTTCCCAATGAATATCATTTTCCAACAAATTGAGCTGTTGACACGCTTGTCGATATGTCGTACACAAAACTCCATTGACTGTCCTTAACTGTCGAATTGATGTTGGCCCACGAACGTTTATTAATAGCAAACGTAAATAAAAGCACTCAGCGTTATTTGAGTGAACAGCATAAATACGTCCCAAAGCATCACTTGAATATAAATTTTGATGTCCATCAACACGATTTCCTTGCTTGCGCCGTTGGAACTCGTTTTTTGATGCTCTCCACGTAAAATACTTTGGCACTTCTGCATTCAATAACGTTCTGGCAAAAGCATCAACTTCACACAATTTAAAAAATGCAGTTAGAGTTGTATGAGGTGGTGATAGAGCTCTCTGTGCACCATTTTCGGTAGTGGAATTCACACGTTGGCCATTTTCAGATTGAAAATGTCTGACTAATTCATTTTCAGCATGCAACATATTCTGCAAACGCTCGATAATATCCCTCCACAAATTTGATGAAATATCACAACGACGATCGGTTTCCACATTTGAGTTACCCACAAAGTATATTTGGAAAAAATTAATAGCTTTGATCAAGAAAGGGTAACAAAGAACCAAGTCGATGGTAAACTTGGCCTTGAATCTATTGAAGATTGAAATTTTCAAAATAGTACGTTTCACGATCATCTAAATAAACATTAAAACAAACAAAAATACCTTGAACGTTGGCATATGTTTGCTAGAAAATGCTTTGAAATTGGTGTGCCACCTGTTATCAAATTATGCAAGGGCTCCGGTGGTGGATTCAATTCTGGTAATTTAACTTGTCTGTTTGAACAACACAATCCAGATAATTCATGTTTAAACTTAAATGCCTTGCAATGACTGCAAACAGTAGTCATTGGTCCAATTGAAACGTTCTCAACCTATGAGAAACATAATTAAAGTTTACATCATAATTGAATGCAGCACGCTCCAAAGTACGTCGCACATACGGACATGGAGCTGGATTTCACACAGCCCTACCACGTGCCATGGCATTTCGAGCAGCCAAAGTGTTATTTGCAGGCTGTTCGTCACTTTCAGATGCTCTAGATGCCGCAACATTTCTAGCATTACGTGATTGACGCCCCAAATTACTGCGCGGACTTACCATTTTGTATTAAAAAATGTGGCTACACCAATTATATATGAAGTAATTGAAATTTTATTTATTTATTTATATTAGCTGTTTGATTTAAGTTATAGTCATTGCTGTGCGTAGTGATGTGTTTATATGTAATTTATTTCATAGATCCCCGAAGATGTGATTTACAATAGCTAAGTATATAAATTAAATTAATGGTTTGACTAAAATTGAATTGTAATGAATCTAAAAACGTATTTCAGTTGCTCAAAATATTAACTGAAATATTTTCAAAATACATGTTTCGAAATGAATGCAGTGTTCACTAAAATGGCTACAACTCATGAACCGTTTATACATAAAAACCTTGGTATTGACGTCACCTTTCATATGAACTTTGCAGAAACGAAATCGGTTCACGCATTCCAGAGAACATCAATTACTAACACAATGCAACTTATTTTTATATATATATAGATAATGGCAAGAACAAAGTTTTATGAAGAGTTGAAACCAGAATAATAGATGAGTTTCGTGAGGGTGGTAAGCAAAATATTATTTGTGAAAAATATTATATGAATAAATCCATAAAATCGTCTGACTAGCAATAATCTTGTTAAAAAAAAAAAACGCATGAACTAGAATACTGTTGACGAATAGCGTTGACGAAAAAGTTGAATATTTAAATGGCCACAAAACAGCTACACGCTTCGGTGGTTTAACTAAAACAAATTAATACAATCGTTCGGTATACGAATCATCTACCCCCCAAGGCCATGTGTTATTTTATAGTAAAGGTTTCCATTGTTATGTCAACAGCATAAAAATGAATACTTTTAAATTTTGTTAATTTTTTCTGAAGTTATGTTAATATTTCTTCTTTGTTAAAATAGTTTTTAATTTTATCATAAAATTTTTTAGTATTGACCGTCCAAGTCATCAAAAATATATTTTGTTAAAAGTTTCTATCGTATTGTCACTCACACCATATTTCTTATTGTTTTTAAATATTATTATGGCTATACTGCAAGTTGTTATATAATTTGCTTATTATCCTCAAATGAAAAGATTGTAAATAAAGATAATAAAAAAAAAAATTTGTTGCCCTTTGTGTGATCATAAGAATTTCCGACGAGTTAAACATTAATGTCGTGTGCGATTAACTACGTTCATTGAAATAGGGCAACGGTTTTAAAATATGGCTCTGAACATATTCTATGAAGCAGCCCTTTATTCTAGTCATTATTTCATTTAATGTAACTGAATAATTTCACATTTGTATCTAAAAGAAATCTCAGGAATAGAGAACAATAAATGGTTGGACTGTACAATTTATATATTAATTATATAAAAAAATTAATAATTAAAATAAATGTAATTAAAGATATGCTTTATTTCTAAATAATTAATTTTTGCATGCATTTATATTTATATATAATTAAGTATCGTTAAAAAAAATCACTTAATTTTTATTAATATACCAAGGCGTATTTTTTAAACTGGTATGTAGGCAACAATGTTTTTTTTATCCCTTTCCCTAAATCCCTTCAATTATTCTTCTTAAATTTAGTTTTATTTTAATATTTGCTGGAGTCGGTCGCGGTTCAGCAAGTCATACGTAAAAGTTAGTGAAAGTGAGAGTTAAAAGTTGAAAAAGTTTATTATTAATCATAATATTGATATATTATATTATAATATATAAAAATAATAAAAATAATTAAAAAGTGTAATTCGAATTTAAAGAAAGAAGTTAAAGTTAATAAAATTTACAAAACAAGTGTAAAATTTTGCAAAAAAAAAAGAAGAAGCATAACAGTTGTTGTTTTTTTAAAGTTCTTTTCATAATTTGCTTTTCGTTTGTTTCATTGATAAATAACATGTGAAAAAAGAGGAATAGAAAAATGGCTCTCTTTCTCTCTCCCCCTTTTTTTCACTTGTAACAAAAGAGTGATAATATTAAAAAAATATCAATGAAAGTAAAAGAGGAAAAATTTTTTATTTTATATTGATAAAAAAAAACAACAACAAGGATTTGTAGTAAAAAGTATGAATGGAAAAAATCGAACTTGCAAATCTGTGTTGTAATTATATAGATCCAAGCAATAAAAATAAATAAATAAATTAGTGAGAAGTGTTAACCAATTTTTGTAAATGAAAGTATTCAGAGCAATTGTTAAATTTGCAAAAAAGTGTTCTTTAAATATAAAATTAATAATAGTTTCGTGCGTTAAAAAAAAAAAATTAAGACAATTGAAATATTATTATGCAATATAGCCGATCGTTAAAACGGTGAGTGTTTTTTCTTTTATTTAAATTAATTATATTGAATTTTAAACATAATTTTTTCGCTTTTTTTTTAATTTACTGGAATAAATGATTAAGTTATACATATATAAAAAATGTGAGTCCATTGTCCGGTTTTTTAAAATTATTTAATAAAATATCGAAAACGTTCAATCTTGTAAAATTTTCGTACAGGCTTCAAATATTATAATTATGGTTTTGCAATATATTGCTATTTTTGCTTCTTTGAAGCTTATTAGCGCTACAATTTTCAATGTTGATAATATCCCAAAAACTCTAACATATTTGGAGTGAATTAAAAAAATATTGAGGTGAGTGCATAATTTTTTGTTGGAATGAAAACTTCTTTCTTCTTCTTTACCACGCACCATTTAAACAAAATTAAAAAAATTGCATATTAATTACAGTAGTAATTGCAATATGTCTGAAAAATGACGATAAATCTAACAAACAAAAAATTTTTCTTCGCTTCAAAGCGTCATCTCAAATAATGTAAAGTGCATATGTAGGTATGTACAAAATCCGTACATCACATATGACAACTCTTACGAAAACTGAGAATAGTGGAAATTAGAAGTATAAATGCAAAAAATATTCAAAAATTCAAAAATAACGATTGTTTGTTTGGACAGAGTTGTATCTTCTGAAATTAATACAAAGTAAAGCTGTATGGTACGAAAAGTGAAAACTAACCACACTGCTCGTAGGCCTGACTTTAGGTGAGTGTGTTAAAGCGCTGACCAAAAAGTGCAAGTACGAGTGTATGTGAGAAGGTTCATGGTTCGAAACCTCACGGCCGCCCTAAGTAGAAAAAATTTTCATATAGAAACAATCTATTCAATTAAAACATAAAAATTATCACAATGTTCAATAAATCGCTGATGAAGGCTGAAATGCCAGAAACCGGTCCGATTAAGAATACAGTGCAGTTATGAATTTTTGAAATATATGCTTTCTTCTTCTTTACCACGCACCATTTAAAGAAAACTAATTTTTATACCCTATACCACTATGTGGTTTGGGTATAATGACTTAGTGCTGCTGTTTGTAACAACCAAAAATATTTGACATAGACCCATCGTTAATTATACCGATCGAATCAGAATCACTTTTTGAGTTGATTTAACAATGTCCGTCCGTCCGTCCGTCTGTGTGTCCATGTAAACCTTGTAATCAAACTGCAGGTCGCAAATATGAATATATTTTGATCAAATTTGCTATATAAGCTTTTATCGGCCATGGGATGAACGGTGTTGAAATTGGTGAGAATCGGTCCATGTTCAGACCTAGCCCCATACAAATTACCCCTATGAAATCGACATAAATTACCATAAGATCCAAATTGTCATATAGATCTTACTCAAATTGGGTTTGTATGCGTTCATTATATCCATTAATGAGTAGTCCAAAAATGATCTCTTTGGCCCCATATAGACTGCTTCCCGATCTTCACTTAAATCTATTAAAAACAAAAATAATGCACTGGTTCTTCTCAAATTTTGTTTGTACATATTTTTGCAAAATACAAGAGACTTTACCAAACATGATCAGGATTGGTCCATTTTTGGACCTAGTCCCCATATAGATATAGCATCCGATATGAACTTTTTCATATCTGCAGCCAAAAAAATTAATAAAAATCCCACTCAAATTTGGTTTTTGCTTATTTTCTATGTCCAGTTAGTTGAGCCTAAGAGGTAGGGTTTCTAAACGCATGGTATAGGGTATCGTATAGTCGGTCTAGACCGACTATAATTTTCTTACTTGTTTAACTTGAAAAGTCTTTAATGAAAAAAAAAATTTTAATGGGAAAGTAAACTTTTGAGTAAAAAAAATTATAAAAAAATTTAGGTAATTTTTTTTTAAACTTTTTTTTAATTTTAGGGTAAAAAAAATGTTTTCTCAGAGGTAAAAAATGATTTTTAAATTTCAACAGTTTTTTGAGAGAAAAGCACATTTTAGAGAGGTTAATATAGTTTTGAGATGAGCAATTTTTTTAATGTATAAAAAATGAGAAATTAATGCGAAAAAAATTTTTGTGATGAATTCAAAAAATATATGTATGTATATTGATGTTCCTACATTTTCTTAAAATATCCCCTAAATTTCAGAATGGAAAATCAATGGGATCTATTTTTTACGATTTTTCGTACATGATTTCATTGTACATTCAAGCAAAAAGTCTTCAATCAACCTTCGATTTTGGGGATTTGGGGAATTGGTGTCGAAAATTGAAAAAAAAAAGAAATTGTGCCAATATTCAAAAGCATAGTAATAAAAACATAAATAATTCACAGTAAAAAAGATCTAAAAAAATTGAATTATGATTGAACATTTTGTTAAAAAAGAAATATTTTCTTAAATTTTAGTATTTTATCGGTCCATCTTGAGCATCAATGACTGGTTGTAGACTTCGAGGCATTGATGACACCAAACTTTAAAGATTCACTTCTTCTAATACCATATTTTCGTATTTTTTTTTCGTAAACATCCCATATATACCTATGTGAATTCATGTTCGGTGACTGGGGTGGTGAATTCAGCGGACTTGGCTCATAATAAAGAAGCCAATCTCGGACCATTTGAGGTCGTTATCTTGTTGGAAAATCCGTTGATTTCCAAGACCCAAGCTATCAACAGTTTTCAAATATTATTCCAATATACTTCTATTTTGATAGCGGTCCATATTTCAACAAAACCCAAGCGATCAACTTCAGATAATGCCATGGCTCTTCAAACGCTAATGCATCTCAATGTTTGACTGTGCGTGCTACTCTGCTCTTTCTTAAGAATACTGCTTACATGGCGTCTGCAAAGGTAACCAGATTCTAGTTTATTTCCCGTAATTTTGTAATTTTTATAGTTCCGAATGAACGATTATATAATAGTTCGACTTAATTTAACTATTTTGGCAATTTCACCATATTTCCCTTTCAGAGATTTATGACAAGACTTCCACATCAGTGTGTAGAGGGTATATATAAGTCTGTTAGTCTGTTTGTAATAATTAATAAAAAGTGGACCTCACAAACACCATATATTTCGAATCCTTATATATAGCGATAAAGCGATGTCCGTCTGTCCGTCTATGGAAAACACGATTACGCGCTCAATAGGCCAGCTGAGTTGCTTATTTATATTGAAAATTATTCACTGCTGTCCTGAGCAGGTTGCTGTTTAAAATCATCAAAATCGCTTCGATATGTCCTGAGCTTTCAATGAAAATGTTAAAAATATGCTGCTTCTATGTTGTTCTTGTTATTGTTGATATTCTAAATTTTGTTTCTTTTGTGTGGTAGCTGTAATTGTTCTAGTTGTTGTGGTTGTTGAGAGTGTAGCATTTGCTTTATTGATGTGTATGTTTGTTTGTACTATACATGTCCAGAGCCGTCGCCAACTCTTTCTTTAGTGCTGGAGCCGCCGCCGAAGTATACGGCAGAGTTCGTCTTATATATACTTTGCCGAATTTACCTTCCTATACCATTTTTAGTTTTTAAATATTAGTATAAAAAAGGTTTTTTTTTTTGTATGGAAATTAATTTTATAATCGTTAAAAAAAAAACAATTTTTTATTTGATAGGACAAAAAAACTTGAAGAGTTAAAAAATAATAATTTTTAAACTCTTTCTTTTAACTCATTCTGTCTGTCTGTCGTGGGTGGACCCCATTCCCCCTTATCCAATTGATCTGAAACTTGGCCCATAGTCTTATTGTGACTACAGATTAATTTTGGGGTAGTCACGCACAGTCACGGTGTGATCTAAATGTCATTTCCCCTCATCCGATCGATCTGAAACTTGCTCCATACACTTGCTGTGAAAAAAAGATTAACTTTGACTAAATCACGCACAGTCACGCACAATCACGCACAGTCACGAAGTGATTTAAACCCCATTTCCCCTCATCCAATCAATCTGAAACTTTGTCCTTAGACTTGTTGTGGCTAAAGATTAATTTTAAAATAGTCACGCAAAGTCACGCACAGTCACGGAGAAATTCAAAGCTCATATGCAGAAGGAAAGAAAGAGTTTTAATAAAAAATTTGTTTTTTATGGGTTAGATTATTATTTATTTTTGATTCGAAAGTTTAATAAAATTTAAATTTTATTAAGAATTTTCATTTTTATTTTTGATTAAACAATTATTTTTAGCTGGAGAAAAAATTTTAAGGTTGAAAAAAAAAAACAAATTTCAAGGTGAATGTAGTAAAAATAATTTTTAAATTTCAGCAGATTTTTGAGAGAAAAAATATATTTATGTGGGAATATAATGACAGTTTTTCTACAATTTTAGAGAGGTGTGTTGATTGTGCAGTACTACACAAGTAAAGGTTAAAAACGAAAATAATAATCTCTATACTAATACGTAAAGGAAAATTTTTAGTTCCCTTTATAGGCAATATGCGGGCACGGAGTAGTGCGAAAATTGGCATAGTAATAGTTCATATGGAGGAGAAGCTGAGAATGATAAAACTTATGTTTAATCTGCCTTAAAAATATATTAAATTAAATAAAATAAAATATTTATAATAATTCAACACGCTCTGTGTTGAATTGTGAATTGCTAAAATTGATTAACATACCTTTAGGCTCATTTAAATATTCATAAATTTTTTATATATATGTATAGATTAAAAAACATTGGAAGACAAAAATTGAATGAACAAATAATATTTCCTAGAATTTGCACTCGAATTTCGAGTGCTGGGCTATACTAGTGAAAAAATATTGCATAAATTATATTAAATAAAAATTAAATAAATAAATTAAAATGAGTTATAAGCTATTCAATTATGTTTTGAACGGATTGTTCTAGAATTGCTTATATGTATGTCAAGCTGATGTATATAACTTATTTACTCAACCCTAAAGCCAGATTAAATATTGATCCGTTAAAAAAAATATAATTATAAGATAAACTTAACCATACACAAGTTGTAACATAAATCCCTATTTAATGCAGTAGCAAAATAGATACAATTCAGGTAATCAGCCTTTAATAATAAAAAATTTAAAATCATAAACACAACAAATAGAAAAACATATTTCCCATACTCTAAAAATTACAAATATACGCTTACGCATACTCGTACATACAACTTACATAAACTATAATAAATAGTCTTGTGAAAATTGTTACAGTTCCTATGTGACATACGGTTACATTAATGTAATTTTATGTTGATTGTATAGAAAGACTGAAATTCTTGTACGTATCAGATTCATAAGATATTGTGAAAATTTATAACGTTTTTTTTTTATATATTCATTTCTTTCTATTACGTGTACAAGTATGTGATGATAACAGAACAGTCTTGCAATCAGGCGTCTGTTATATGTTTTTTTTTTATTTATTGTAGTCTTTTTTTTAGTTTTTCTACGATTATATATACACGAAAAAGATAAAACAACTTGTTAAGTATAATAACAGAAGGTTAGATTGTAAGGAAAGCAAAATATTGTATAAAAATAAAATCAGTTTATTTTTGCTTTAAGCTGTGTGTGTAGCCTTGCCAACTGATTGCATGTTGTTTTTAGTACAATTTTTCATTATTTATTTAGATTTTTATTTTTTTTTTTTTTGGTTTTAAATTTTGTACAAATATATAGAATTTCATATAGAATTTAAAAATATGAATTTTTCATTTGTATTATCTGAAAATTTGTTAATGCAACAATTTATAATGCTAATATTTATAAACTACAGTGAACAACCAACCAACCACTTGCTCACCACTCCACACACGAGCGAGTACTTGTTTATTTGATTGGTTATTGTACGTACCTTTTATTTATTATTGTACTTTCTAGTTATTCGCTGCCATCGATACTTCACGATACTTCGACGCATTTATGTTTGAAAAGTATACGAAATTTTTGAAATAATTTGATACAGCAAATTTTGTTGTGGAAGTTTTAAAAAATCATTAAAAAAAATTAAAGATTTGTAAATTAATGGGCTGTCATTTAATTTACAAGACTAAAAAAATTTTTAAACAAAGTTTTTTCAATAAACGAACAGGGCTACTAAATACTAAATTTTCAAAATATTTGAAACTAATTGTTTTTAAAATCTGGAAAAATACGAGGAAAATATCCGAATGATATTTTTTTTTTGGCAACATGATACGAGGGAAGTTCAAAAGTCAAGGACTTATTAATCTACTCTCGTGTGTTGTTTTTAATTTTAACACTATAAAAAAATTTTAATACAAAATTAAAAACTAAAAATAAATTAGAAAATTACAGTCAGTCTAAACCGACTATACGATACCCTATATCATGCGTTTAGACACCCTATATCTTAGGTTCAACTAATTAGATATAGAAAATAGGAATAAACCGAATTTGAGTGCCATTGTTCTCATTTTTTTTACCTTCAGATATGAAAAAGTTCATATCGGTGCGAACCTGACAATATTTGGTAGATCACTTTTTTTTTACAAAAATATATATAAAAGCAAATTTGAGAAAAACCTGTGCAATATTTTTGTTTTTTGATAGATTTAAGTGAAGATCGGGAATCAGCTTTAAATGGGGGCTGGGACTCAGAATTATCCTATATGGTTTATTTTTGAACTACTGATTAATGGATGTAATAATCGCAAACAAACCCAATTAGGCCGATACTGTGGCAATTTAAGTCAATATCTTAGGGGTCGTTTGTAGGTCTGAGCTTGCACCGATTTTCAATAGCATTCATACTGTGGATGACAGAAGCTTATATACCAAACTTCATCAAAATATATTCATATTTGCCACCTGTATTATGATTACAAGGTTTATATGGATATACAGACAGACGGACAGATAGACGGAGGGACGGACGGACATCGCTAAAGCGACTCTGTAAGTGATTCTGAGTCGATCGATGTAAGTCAAGTATTTATGGTAGTTACAAACATTAGCACAAAGTCATTATACGCTGACCACGTAGTGATCTAGGGTAGAAAAAATTAATATTGCAGCCAGGGTAATCATGTATCAAAGATATCCTAAACATTTTTTGGCTGCGTTGCCAAATAATCCAACGAAAAACAAGTAAGAGTATTAAATTCGGCTGTGCCGAATTTTTGATACCCTCCACCCAACATTGGGTACGGCTACCACTTTGAAACTGTTGCCGATACTGAAACATTAAATCCGAATACCAATTAAATTTAAAGTTAATTGGTTTTCTCGTTGGCCAATTTCTATTCTAAAAAACAATGAGCCTTAAAAAGAATTAATTACTATTTGAAAAATTTTATTATATTTCTTTTACTAGAGTAGAAAACCCCTAGGTACTTCATAGACCACCAATGAAATTCATTATTTAACGCAGCCGGGATCACAATAATACCCAAAGTGTGATCCCAATCAAAAAAAAAAAAAAAAAAAATTCGAATGATTCTTGGCTACAAATTATTAATATTAAAAAAATGATATTTTAAAATAATTTTATTTAATACAAAAAAACAAAAATAATAAAAATAATAATAATACTGAAGAATGAAACTAAAATTTTTAATTTTTAATTTTGAATTTTGAATTTTTAATTTTAAATTTTAAATTTTAAATTTTAAATTTTAAATTTTAAATTTTAAATTTTAAATTTTAAATTTTAAATTTTAAATTTTAAATTTTAAATTTTAAATTTTAAATTTTAAATTTTAAATTTTAAATTTTAAATTTTAAATTTTAAATTTTAAATTTTAAATTTTAAATTTTAATTTTTAATTTTTAATTTTTAATTTTTAATTTTTAATTTTTAATTTTTAATTTTTAATTTTTAATTTTTAATTTTTAATTTTAATTTTTAATTTTTAATTTTTAATTTTTAATTTTTAATTTTTAATTTTTAATTTTTATTTTTAATTTTTAATTTTTAATTTTTAATTTTTAATTTTTAATTTTTAATTTTTAATTTTTAATTTTTAATATTCAATTTTTAATTTTTAATTTTTAATTTTTAATTTTTAATTTTTAATTTTTTATTTTATTTTTAATTTTTAATTGTTAAGTTTTAGTTTTTATTTTTTAATTTTTAATTTTTAATTTTTAATTTTTAATTTTTAATTTTTAATTTTTAATTTTTAATTTTTAATTTTTAATTTTTAATTTTTAATTTTTAATTTTTAATTTTTAATTTTTAATTTTTAATTTTTAATTTTTAATTTTTAATTTTTAATTTTTAATTTTTAATTTTTAATTTTTAATTTTTAATTTTTAATTTTTAATTTTTAATTTTTAATTTTTAATTTTTAATTTTTAATTTTTAATTTTTAATTTTTAATTTTTAATTTTTAATTTTTAATTTTTAATTTTTAATTTTTAATTTTTATTTTTTAATTTTTAATTTTTAATTTTTAATTTTTAATTTTTAATTTTTAATTTTTAATTTTTTATTTTATTTTTAATTTTTAATTGTTAAGTTTTAGTTTTTATTTTTTAATTTTTAATTTTTAATTTTTAATTTTTAATTTTTAATTTTTAATTTTAAATTTTAAATTTTTAATTTTTAATTTTTAATTTTTAATTTTTAATTCTTAATTTTTAATTTTTAATTTTTAATTTTTAATTTTTAATTTTTAATTTTTAATTTTTAATTTTTAATTTTTAATTTTTAATTTTTAATTTTTAATTTTTAATTTTTAATTTTTAATTTTTAATTTTTAATTTTTAATTTTTAATTTTTAATTTTTAATTTTTAATTTTTAATTTTTAATTTTTAATTTTTAATTTTTTATTTTTAATTTTTAATTTTTAATTTTTAATTTTTAATTTTTAATTTTTAATTTTTAATTTTTAATTTTAAATTTTTAATTTAAAATTTTTAATTTAAAATTTTTAATTTTTAATTTTTAATTTTTAATTTTTAATTTTTAATTTTTAATTTTTAATTTTTAATTTTTAATTTTTAATTTTTAATTTTTAATTTTTAATTTTTAATTTTTAATTTTTAATTTTTAATTTTTAATTTTTAATTTTTAATTTTTAATTTTTAATTTTTAATTTTAAATTTTTAATTTTAAATTTTTAATTTTTAATTTTAAATTTTTAATTTTTAATTTTTAATTTTTAATTTTTAATTTTTAATTTTTAATTTTTAATTTTTAATTTTTAATTTTTAATTTTTAATTTTTAATTTTTAATTTTTAATTTTTAATTTTTAATTTTTAATTTTTAATTTTTAATTTTTAATTTTTAATTTTTAATTTTTAATTTTTAATTTTTAATTTTTAATTTTTAATTTTTAATTTTTAATTTTTAATTTTTAATTTTTAATTTTTAATTTTTAATTTTTAATTTTTAATTTTTAATTTTTAATTTTTAATTTTTAATTTTTAATTTTTAATTTTTAATTTTTAATTTTTAATTTTTAATTTTTAATTTTTAATTTTTAATTTTTAATTATTAATTTTTATTTTTATTTTTAATTTTAATTTTTAATTTTTAATTTTTAATTTTTTATTTTTGATTTTTAATTTTTAATTTTTAATTTTTAATCTTTAATTTTTAATTTTTAATTTTTAATTTTTAATTTTTAATTTTTATTTTTTAATTTTTAATTTTTAATTATTTAGAAATATTCAAAAAGTAAGAACCAGGATTGCGATGGATATTTAAAAAAAAATCTAAAGTAAAAAATAAATAAAAGTTATTGTTAATATTCGAAACAGGGTTTCCAAGTTCTATAAAAACTGCTAAAATTAAATTTTTTTAATATTTGAAACGAAGCTTTTTAAACCATTTCTTTTAGATATTTCAAATTTCTTGCTTTTAATTGTACTAGCATAGCCCAGCACTCGAAATTCTAGTGCAAATTCTAGGATTTATATATATAAAAAAATTATGAATATTTAAATGAGCCGAAAGGTATGCTTATCAATTTTAGCAATTCACAATTCAACACAGAGCGTGTGATATAAAATTTAAATCATTTGCATTAACAGTATGTAACGAATTATTATAAATTTTTTATTTTACTTTATTTTGTATATTTCTGAGACAGATTAAACATAAATTTTATCATTCTCAGCTTCTCCTCCATATAAACTATAACTATTCCAATTTTCACACTCCTCCGTGCACACATATTGCTTAAAAAGGGAACTAAAATTTATCTTCACGTATTAATATATAGATATTAAAGTTAGAGAGTCAGAGTTACCATATAACAATTAAAAAATATTGACTCGCAGTCAGTGTTACAAAGAAGTATTTATTAAAAATATTATTTTAAAATTTTCATTGCAGGAAATACAAAAATAGAAAAGAATAAGAAGAACATAAAAAAAAATTAAAAATATAATTATTTTAATTTTCGAAAAAATCTTAGAGCCTTATATTTGCATCTATATCGATTTGGATTAATTTTTACTCCCCTCTCTATTTTGAAATTCTGAATACTCTTGTCGCCTAGTGTTTACATTTTGAACCCAATTTATACCATTTTAATAGTGTTCCACTGCACTGCAATCGATTGCACACATTTATATACTAAAAATTTTAACGATCTGCAACAATTTTTTTTTGGCCAAACTGTTTATTTGTTGTACAAAAAAAAGCATAAATTTTTAAACACCAAAAATGAATTTTCGTTAATAAAAATTGTTTTTATGGGTATTTTAGTGAAACAAAAAAAAAAAAATTGAAACCATGAAACAAAACCTTTATAAACATCGAAATAAACAAAAACCAGAAAAAAAATAGCAACATGAAGACTTTTAAATATGTATGAGTAAATAAATTGAGAAATTGAAACAATGGCAAAAATAATCATATCAAAATGACTGTGGGGATTAAGTGCTGTTTGTTGCATTGTTGCAAGCAGGATGTAGTAGTTTAGCCAATAATAAATAAAAATGAAAACATTTACAGCTGAAATACATATACTCGTAAAAGCAGCCACAATTTGCAGCAACAATCAATAATAACAATAATGTGTTTACTACGTGCTTTATTCGAAGGAAAATAGTAAAAACAAATAAAAAATATACACTATATTTAGAAAATTTTAAATAATAAAGTTTATGATGTTGACCCATGTCCAACGTATCGAAAATATATGAAGGGAAAATCGTTAAATATTTAGAAGAAATTTATACAACATTGTATTACAATTTATTGCACCAACACATTTAGAAAAGAAGTGCAAATTATTTATGTTAGAATTAAGAGTCATGGCGAAACAATTTTCTCAGGAAAAAGATTAATAAAAACAAAATTCCAAAGAACCAAAAAGTTTAGAATTTAAAAAAAGTATATAAAATACAATTAAAAAAAAAATATTTAAGAAAAAACAAAATCATTAAAAAAAATTTTCAAAGAGCTAAAATAGTTTCAAACAAAAAAAAAATGTGCAAATAATTGAAGAAAACAAGTAAGAGTGTTAAATTCGGCTATGCCGAATCTTTGATACCCTCCACCTGGGTTTTACGTTTACATTAATATCTGGACTTCTTGCACTATTTGTAACAAATGTATATAAAATATTTGAATATGTAAACACTTTGATAAACCTATTACTGAATTATTACAACAAATGCTCTGAATTTTCAGCATTTTATAGAGGTGTCTACATATATTAGGTCATAAATTGGCACAATGACTCCCGATTTATCCCATTTTAAATACTAACCTGATCCAGATAATTACAAACAATATTAAGTTTAACCAGGTAAATGGTTTATTTTGTAATTTTCTTTTTAATTTAAATTTTGTAATTTAAAGGTGCATTTTATTTTTTACAAACCTTTTCAATTTTCCAGACCTATTAGTATAGGGCACATTTGTGAGTCCGCAAAGATCAACTTTCAACTCTTACTTAAATTAAATTAATTAAGATAATTAAGATGAAAATATTTAACGACTTGTTTTTTTTTAGTTAATATCTGAACATTTTACTGATACAAGGCAAAACTAAAACTGCCAAAAATTTCCATCAAAACTATTTTGAATGTATTTGTTAAATATCGCATATTTTTTTTCAATTTTAAACTTTAAAGTCTTTTTAAGTCTGGTATTAACTCTATAATATGAAAGAAGTAAATATGTGGATTTTTTAATAACAATGACAAGTATAAAACACTTTTTTGTGCATTACATTAAAATATTATAAATTTGAACATATTTAATTTTAGAGACATAATTAATTTAAGAAAAATGTCCGATTCGTTTTTCGATGATGCTGAAAACACATCAAAGAAATACATAACATAAAGATTTTGCTTCAGTTAGTTGAGACACGAGAAGGTACTGGATGGCTGGAGCAGGTCAAAGGTGACGACTATGAATGCAAATGCAAGGCTTTTGAAAATATATTAAAATACGATAAATCAGATCTAAGTATACATGCTTATAACCAATGTTATAAAAAATCTTTTAAAACCAACAGTATTGCCATAATTTGAAATTGTAAAGATGCTAAATTGCAAAAAAAGATGCTTAAACGTACTGGATGCTAATTTTTTTTCAAATTTCATTACCTTTATATTAAAAAATTATATACCTATTAATAAATTCTTTGGTTTTTAAATCGAAAAATTAATATAAAACATATGTTTCGATTTATATTTTTTAAATTTTAATTAAAATTATTTTGGATTTCATCTGAAATTTTTTTTAACATCAAATTGAGTATTTTAAACTTAAATTCAATATATTTAATTTTAGAGGGATTTTTTTTATTTAAAATATAACAGAAATTACATTATCAAAAGATACGATTATATTAGAATAATTGGTTTATGGAATCTAACATTTCTGTGATGTCTTTATCTTCAAGTTCTTTTTGGCTCTGATATTTTTCTGACGATCGACTTTTATCAACGACATCGCTCGGTATATTGTAAGTGTGACAGCACCGATTTTTCAATTTCAATCTTTCTTTTATACGTATTACAGAACATAACAACTCGGATTTTATTCTGTTCGAAGTTTGCTTTTAATTAAAGCCATTAAACTAAACAAACGTTCAACTTCGGCTTTTGAGAAAGACAAAACTAATATCTACAATACAAATATTGATAACTCATTAAATGGATTTTCTCCAATAGAATTTTTCAATCCATAAAGAGGTTGTATTCAGTGTTGTATCCTAGTTTTGTTCTGTTCTGTTCTGTTCACAAAATTACTGTCCTACACTTTGAGAAATTAAAACATATCAATACCATTAAAATTATATATTCAAAAATAATGAAAAAAAAAATATAAAAAAAAAGATGCTAAAAGCAACTTTTTATTAATAAAAGATTCTAAGTTAGCATCTAGCATCTTTTGATAAATTTTGGATGCTAAACGACAAAAAAAGTTGCTAAATCTAGCAACTAAAAAGCTAAAACGGCAACACTGAAAACCAAGAACAAATATTCTGTTTAAGTTGTAACATCTCATTTGCAAGCCATTTTAATTAATTGTGTAAATTTTAAATGCACATCTAACCATATCAAAAAGATGAATTATACAGAATTGTAAAAATATTTTTTTTTATATTATTCTTATGTAATTCTCATGATATTTTTATCTTATTTTTTATATTTTTTTTTCTTTGTTTTTATGTTATTTTTACATAATTCAAATTGAAAATGTACAAATTAAAAATAAATTTTAAAAAAAGTAGTGTAGAGGAAAAAGTGGGTGTAGGGAAAAAGGGAATTTTTTTCATAAGCGTAGGGATTTCTGAAAAAATCTCCTGGCATCACTAGTACCTATTAAAAAACAATGTAAAAATTCACAAGACAACGCGACATAGACTTGCTTTGTTCAAAAGCTTCCATAAGACTGAATGAAATTGTTGCTTACTTTACTCTTTGATGAGTATTTTCGTTTTTGTTCGGCTGTATACATATAAGATGCCGATTAGAGTTCAGTTTACTCGTGCTGCTATGTATATGTTTGTGTGTTAACAAAAATATACGATATCCCAGTCATCATTCGAGCACTTTTGATGATTAAAAACTGAATAATCACATGCGCTATTACAAAAAGACTAGAAAATGATTTTTGCTTTCTCTTAAAAAGTGATTTATAGAAAAATTACATTAAATAAGACTCAAAAATGAGTCGAAACTGATCAGAAAAGCGGATAAAAAGGACTTTCAAGAAGATTCGTGGGTAAGGTAATATTTAATCCCAACAAAAGAATATTTTGTGATCAGCAAAAGGGCGCATTTATAACTGTTTTAATACCACATATGAGTCAAAAAGACTCTACATGATCATTTATTGCATAAAATGCTTACTGGGATTTTATTCACTATCTGTAGAAACAGGTTTTTTAAGTAAAACAAATCTGCATACAATTTCAATTCTATTTCGTTCACAATGACACGGTCACTTTGTTTACTAGCTACTAGTAAAATAAGAAAATAGTATTATAATACACCGTAATGATGAATTGTACTTCTCAATTAGTTTATTTTTAATGTGCCATAAGAAGTTCGGTTTGTGCTAAGAAAAGCATGAATATATGTTTCCCAGGGCGAAGCTTCATCATTGCACTATGATTGAGTTGAGCTCCGCGGCTATTCATAATGTGAATAGCTCGTGTCAAAAATTTTTGGTAGTTGGGAATGGCGTTTGTGTTAAGAAAGGCATAAACGCATGTTTCCCAGGGCAAGGCTCGATCATTGCACATTGATTGAGCTGAGCTCCGCGGTTATACTTAATGTGGATAACTGTTGAAACAAAATTTTGGGAATGGCGTTTGCCTCCGTCCCGACATTAAATAACAAATTTTAAAAATTTATTGTAAATTAACATCTGACAAAAAGTAGTATTTTTCTAAACACCAATTTTTTTACAGGGTAAATAATATTTTATTGTTTACCTACCTACTACTTTTGAATGCAAGTATGCAAAGTTTATACATGTACTAAAAATACAACTCTTAAAACCATACTATTTTTGCAACTCTAAAAATTTCAGAATTTTGTAAAAATAAAATAAAATACCGATTTATTTTAATATGCGCTTATTATGGATATACATATACAGAATATATGAATATTATTTATAGTATTTTGATATTGGCAACAGTAGTATGTATCAATTTGTAACATTTTGTGATGTTATAAAAATCGCAGAATATTGATGTTGATTTTATATAGCTTCTTTTATTAATTAATTAACTTAAATATTACACCAACATATATTGATATTGATGAATTTTTATATTATTAACACAACGACCACAAAAACAACATGCACAGCTATGACAAAATACAAAATTTAGGAAAACGTCATATTTTTTTTTACCTTTTCAGTGATTTCTCGGCACCTATGAAACCGATTGTCACGATTTAAAAACAGGAACCTTCTCATGATGAATCATTCTCACTAAAAACAAGCGCCCTAGCTGCCCTATTGAGGGCGTTATCACAAGAACACATATTAAAATCATATTTTCTCAGGACTTTTTTTAATTCTTCGCTCAATTCTCGGGACCAGATTAACCGATTTGGACGATTTTAAATAGCAAACTTCTCAGGATGTTAGTGAATCATTTTTTATACCAACGAGCACCCTAGCTATCCGATTGAAGCCGTCATCGTGATTTCCACAGACAGACAGCAACAACAACTTCGCTTGTTATAAGGATCACAAATATATATATTTTATGGGGTCCAGATTTTTTTTCTAATTATTACAAACGGAATGACAAACTTATATATACCCTCTGCACACTAGAGTGGAGGGTATAAAAAATGTGCAAATAATTGAAGAAAAAAAACCATGTTTTTTGATATGGTTCTTTTTTTTGTTTAAAAGGTACAAAAATTAAAAAAAAAATAATTATTTGTCAAGAAAAATTTATATGAAGAAGAGAAATTTGTTTTTATTGATTTTAAAGAAATATTAGTTGAAGAAATTTTTTGAAAAATTTTACAAAATAAAAAGTAATGAAGAAGTAGCATTTTCAACGAAACTTTAATTAATTTTTAATAAACAAAATAAGGCTAAACTTAAACGAAAATATATAAAAAATTTTTTTTAGGAAAAACAAGTTTTTTTGAGATGAATATTTTGTTTTACAAAAAGTAAAAGAAATATTTAAAAAAATTTTTCTTAGAAAAAAAGAATTTAATTGAAGCGAAAGAAATTTATTGTTATTGATTTAAAAAGAAAATTTTAGCTGAACAAATTTTTGGAAAAATTATAACAATTAAGAAGTAATGAAGAAGCATTTTTAATGAAACTAGCAGATTCCAGCGCTCGAAATTCGAGTGCAAATTTTAGGAAATTTTATTTTTTCATTTAATAATGACCCTAAAGTTATGCTTCACAATTCATCTCTTTTTAAATGAAGAAAACAAACTCAACACATTAGCAAAAATATTAGCAAATTTAATAAACACACACATAGCATTGTATAATTTTATGCATGTGTTAGTAGCAACTTTAAACGATCATAACTCCAAAAAAATGTTCAAGACGATAAAAATCTGTAAATCTGGTTCACAGCTAAAAAATACCTTTCAAATGATAAATTATTTGTCAAAATCGGAGTAAAACTGTGAAATTTACATCGGTCACAAGAAAACGCCTAGCCTATTAATATTATAGATATTTATTTATTTGTAGTTAAACACATAAGACTAAAATTAAATGAAAATAAAATAAAAAAATTAAAACCCAATATCGGTTTGCTTTCTGAACTATTTTCGGATCTTCAGGAACTTCAAAAGTCTTAGAATTTCTATCAGTGGTTTTAAGCTGCTAAATATTATTCATCTTTATCTTTAAATATGCCCAAAAAGTTTCAATTGGTCTTACATCGAAGGTATCATACAACATAATTTTTTTTTTTATAAATTGTTTAATTTTTTTAATATTTTGCCATTATCCATTTTGCGGTTTCAAAAGTAAACGTAAATAAAACTCATATAATTTATTTTTTTTAATGATATTTCTTTTTTATTATAAAGTTTGAACGTTGACATTATGTGTGAAACACTACATCATTTAAATGACCACCTCGCGAATTGTTGCAAGCATTGATTCTTTTAAGGTAATTTTCGACCACTTTTTGACACATGTTGGGCGGTATCTCAGCCATAACTTGACGAATGTTGGTTTTTAAGTACTCAAGAGTTAAAGGTTTATTTGCATAAACACGGTCTTTCGCGTAGCCCCACAAAAAAAAAGTCTAATGGTGTCAAACGCATGATCTTGGTGGACAGTTGATATCGCCACGACGAGAAATTACGCGGCCAGGAAATGTCTCTTGAAATAAAGCCATATTCGCTCGAGTTGTGTAGCATGCGGCACCGTCTTGTTGAAACTACATATTCTCCCAGTCGTATTCTTCAATAGCAGGCAAAAAAAAGTCGGTTATCATATGACCATAACGCTCCGAATTGACGGCGACAGTCGTTTCATCGTCGTTTTCGAAGAAGTAAGGTCCAATCACACCTTCGGACCAAAGAGCGCACCAAACAGTGACTTTTTGTGGATGTAATGGCCTCTCTTCAATTACTTGAGGATTCTAGAACCCCAAATACGACAATTTTTTTTAATAACATACCCACCGAGTGAGAAATGTGCTTCATCGCTGAAGAAAATTTTGTTCAAGCACCCATTCCACGTATCTACGACGTTCCGAATGGTCAGCTGGCTTCAGTTGTTGTGTGAGCTGGACTTTATATGGATGTAGGTGTAGATCCAAATGCAAAATACGCCATAATGTGCCGTAAGACAGTCCTAATTCCTCAGAACGACGAGAAATCGACACATTCGGGTCTTCGGCAACACTTTCACTTACAGCAGCGATATTTTCAGCGGAACGAGCGAAACGATGTTGCACAGGCCTTACAATATCTGTAACCGCTCCAGTCTCTTCAAATTTCTTCACAATTTTGCCAATTGCTTGCGGAGTTGGACGATTATGTAAACCATAATCTCCTCTTAAAGCACGATATGTGGCTGTGCCAGAATCACCATTTTTGTAGTAGGTTTTAATAATTTTTATGCGTTGTGTGATAGTTAAGCGATCCATTTTTGTCAATGTCAGACTTTCAACTGAAAAGAAAAAAATTGGTTTGACAGATGTCCAATTCCAGCCCTATACTTTTGAAACCACGAAATGGATAACCCTTTATATTTGGAAAAAAATTTCAAATTTAAAATTAAAATTTTAAAATTAAAATTTTAAATTTCGTCTAGGATTGCCATATAACTTAAAAAAATAAAGCATAAGTGAAGCAGGGTTGCCAAGTTCTATCAAAGTTGTTATCTCCATTTTCAAATTCGCACAAAAAGTTTCAATTGGTCTTACTATGAAGGCATCTCAATTAATATGTACATTTTTAATACCCTCCAAACCACGGTCATTCTATTCATAAAGCATCGAAATGAATTTCGGAGCTCCCAAAACCTAATATTTTCTCGATTCTTATAACAAGAGAATAATAATAAATAATAATAAACCATAAAAGTGTTGGTTTGTGAATTGGCTAAGTTGGAAAATAAAGCTGCTTAGAAATTGCACTCGAATTTCGAGTGCGGAATCTGCTAGTATGAACAAAAACGTGAAAAACTCTATAAAAAATAAAAATGTTCAATGTGTTTGTTGTTTTTCTTAAGATATGTATATGTTGTAATTCTTCTTGTTGGTGAAGTCATTGCAGTTGCGGCACTTGCACTTTTTATTTCGTTATCCCGATATAACATGGAAAATCGCCAATATCCCATAAAATCCATAAAAAGTAACAATTTCTAAAAAAAAAGTGTCCCTTTAAAGAGTATATTTTTATGAAAAACTACCTTTTCTTAAAAAACCACCTTTGTTTAAAAAGTACCCTTTCTTAAACAGCACCTTTTTCAAAAAGTGCCCTTTTTTAAAAAATAACTTAAAAAAACCTTTTCTAAACCAAATAAATTTATTTAAAAAAACAAAATTTAAAAAAGGCTACTTTAAAAATCATAACATTTAAAAATACCTGCTTGAAAAATTACCTTTTCTTCAAAAAGTAAATTTTTTAAAAAGTTTCTTTCAGTGCCGCCTTTTTCTTAAAATTGGCTTTTTTAAACAGTAACTTTATTCAAAAATAAATTTTTTAAAACAAGTAAATTTAATTAAAAAACTAAGTTTTTAAAAAAAAGAGTATTTTAAAAATCGTGCCTTTAAAAAAAGGATCCTTTTTTTTAAAGAATTATCCTTTTTTAAAAAAGTAACACTCTTTAAAAAAAGTACCTTCTTTAAAAGCCTTTTTTTATTAGTACCCATTTGTTAAAAAACACCCTTTTTTATATAATAAATTTTTTGAAATATCCTTTTTTAAAAAAGTACCCATTTTTAAAAAGTACTCTTTTATTAAAAAATATTTTAGAAAAATTTTTTGGAAAAAAAATTTTTTCGGAAAAAAATTGTTAGATGACTTTTTTGTTTATAAAAAGAAAAAAGTAAAAGAAAAATATTTGGAAAATTAATTTTATTTTTAAATAAAGAAATTTATTTTTATTGATTAAAAAAAAATATAAATTGTAAAAAATTGTTTGGAATAAATGTATTGTTTGAAAAATTTTAACAAAAATATTTCATTTCTAATGAAATATTTGTTTACTTGCAGATTCCAGCGCTCGGAATTCGAGTGCATTTTCTAGGAACAATTATTTTTTCATTTAATAAAGACCCGAAAAGTATGCTTCAGAATTCAACTCATTTTAAATGAAGAAAAAAACCCAACACATTAACATAAACTCATTAACAAATTTAATCAACACACATATAACATTGTATAATTTTATGTATGTGTTAGTAGCAACTTTAAACGATCATAACTCCAAAAAAATATTCCAGACGATGAAAATCTGTAAATATGGGTAACAGCTTAAAAGAAATACCTTTAAAATGATAATTTGTTTGTCAAAATCGGAGTAAAACTGTGAAACTTACATTGGTCACAATAAATCGCCTTGCCTATTAATATTACAGATTTATAGTAATAAAAAAATAATAAAAAAAATAATAACAATAAAGATTTTTGGAACTTCAGCACAAGTCTTTGAATTGCAATTGTACCCGTTTTTTAAAAAGTTTCAAATGGTCTTACAGCATATACATTTTTTATAAATTGTTTAATTTTTATATATATTTGTAAAGAATTTAGCAACTATGATTACCATGAAATAATTTAAGGAAACAAAAAGCTCGAAACAAAAAACACTAATATTTATTATTTAAAAAAATATTTTAATGAATGTTGCCATATAACTGTTTCAAATAGTGAAGTATTGAGTTTTGATTCAAATTTCATATGGACCATTATACAAAACCTTTTTAAATATTAGAGTTTTATTAAATAATACGAGTAATAAATCACGATCGTATATGTCTTTTCATCTATTGCATAGGCCTCGCAAATGGCTTTCAAATGTTGTCCAACTTATATATGGTTTTTTTTGCATCGTACGTGAAAAATCTGTAAAAAAAACTAAAAAATACAATTTTTCGGTATCTTTTTTTAACCGCCCAGCTATTTTTTTGTGTTATATAACATATCCAAGTCTCATGACACCTTCCTTGTTAGTTGAGGTTTGCAATCTTTTAACATAAACTTGATTTTTGTTTGTTTAAATTTTCCATTGCGGCCTTAGCCTATTGTGAAGACCAGAAAATAATTTTTTCTCTTCAATGTTATTTTTCTAAAAATTTCTAAACAGCTGGAATAGATTTTTCAATCTAAATTTACGCATTGATAGCTTATGCTCCTTTGAAAAGTTATATTTCACTAATGGGCAATCACAATTAAATTTTTTTAGGAACATCGTCTTATAAATATCAAGCCATGACCGCGAAAATAGTTTAAGTGTCAAAATCTAAACTTTTTAAAATCATCTGTACTTTCGTGTTTTTGAGCCATTCGAATTTTCTTCTGAATTCACAATATGTGTTTGCAGGCTTTCAAAACTTTCGAGTTTTGAAACTTTTATTTCAACTTTTATATTATTTATTATTATTAAAGAAATAGTTAGTAAAACTCTACTGTTAAGCCTTTAATTCTGTAGCAAATTGAAGTCTTAAATAAAATCAATTCCAAGAAACAAAACTCTGAAATCAATACGTTGTCACAGACGTAGAGAAGGCAATCAACAGCAACATGCATTTTATATTTAAAATATGCAATGACCGCTTTTGAAACCATTCCATACCAGAATTTGTATCATATCATAATGACCTTTGAACTTTTTGTAATAAATGCCATTTCAAATGATGTCTTAATGCCTTTAAAATGAAATATTGATTAAAATTATAGCTTTTGAAATTTTATAAATAAAATTTATAAATAAACGCAATTATTCCAGAGTTCTTTATAGCGTCTCTAATTGTATTTTTCATTTTTTTATGGCCATATTACAAAAGTTATTAAAAAAAATACTACTGAAAAATATATTTCCAAAACATTTTTGAAGGAAAAATAGTTAAAATTTTCTGTTTTATTGTACTTTATAAAATCTTTTCACACAGTATTATTTTGATTAAAACGATTTTATGCTAAAAAACATTTGTTTGATTCCTCTCTGATATGAGCCATCAAACTTCTTTGGCTTTTACAACAAAATTCCATTTAAAATTTAATTGAAACTAACATATGTACATACATTTACACATGAATGTTTACACATTCATTTAAAATTAAGAAACTCGCAACCATAAAATCAAATAAGTTCGGTTTAAAACCAAACAATCAGCAATATTGTTTCTTTTATATGTATGCGGATGTTATGAAGTAAATATAATTTTTCAGACATAAAAAACAAACACATTTATTACCTAGAATATATACCGCACACATTTATGGATTTATATGTTGCAATAAAGACTATAAAATTTAAATTACTTTTTACAACAACACCTAATCAAACATATAAATATCTAATAAACTGATTTGATCTACTTATAATAATCATAAATATATTTTAGCAAATTTAATAATACATAAAATTAAATAAAATGAATAAATAAAATCAATAAAATAAATAACTATAACATATGAAAAAAAATAAAAGAAAAAAGTAAATAAAAAAAACAAAAAAAAAAAAAATATATATATAAAAAAATTAATGAATTAAAAAAAAAAATACATAAATATAACAAATAAAATAAAAAAATAAAAATAAAATAAAAACATAAAATACATAATATCAGAAAAAAATAAATAAATAAAGAAAATAAATAAAGTAAAAAAAATAATAATAAAATTAATAATATTAATGAAATTAATAAAATAAAAATAAAATAAAAAATTTTGAACAATAAATAAATTAAGTAAAATATATAAACAAAATAAAAAAATAAACAGCAAAAATAAAAAAATAAATAAAATAAATTAAAAATGAAATAAAAGAATATAAAATAAAGAAGGTAAATAGAATAAGTAAAAAAACAAATACAATAACCAAAAAAATGATAATAAAATGATAAAAAATTATATAAAATAAACAAATCAATAAAAAAAAGAAAAAAAATAAAATAAGCAAAAAATAATAAAATAAACAGAAATATTAGTAAAATAATTAAAACTAAAAATACTAACAAAATATATATAATAAATAAATAAATAAAATAGATAAAAAAGTAAAAAAAATAAATAAAGAACAAAAAAATAAATAAAATAAAAAAATATAATAAAATAAATAAATAACAAAATAAGATAAATGTAATAAAAAAAAATAAAATAAAAAAATTGATAAAATTCAAAAAATAAGAAAAAAATAAACAAAATGAAAAAAAAAATTAATAATTAAACAATATAAATAGAATAATTAAATTTAATGGAATAAATAAAATAATATGTTAAAAAAAAGTAAATTAAAGGAAAAAAAGTAAACTAAAAAAAAAATTATTAATTAAAATAAACAACAAGAAAAGGATTATTCAATAAAAAAAAGATAAGTGAAATAAATAAAAAAATAAAATAACAAATTTTGAAAAATAAATAAATTAAGTAAAATATATAAACAAAATAAAAAAATAAACAGCAAAAATCAAAAAAAAAAAAAAAAAAATAAATAAAATAAAATAAAAGAATATAAAATAAAGAAGGTAAATAGAATAAGTAAAAAATAAATACAATAACCAACCAAATAATAATAATAAAATGATAAAAAATTATATAAAATAAACAAATCAATAATAAAAAAAATAAACAAAAGATAATAAAATAAACAAGAAAGATTAATAAAATAATGAAAACTTAAAATACTAATAAAATATATAAAATAAATAAATAAATAAATAAATAAATAAAATATATAAACAAATAAAAAAAAGATAAATACAGAACAAAAAAATAAATAAAGTAAGCAAATATAATAAAATAAATATATAAAAAAATAAGAGAAATGCAATAAAAAAAATAATAAAGTAAAAAATATAGGAAAAAAATAAACAAAATGAAAAAAATTGATTAATTAAACAATATAAATATAATAAATAAAATTATTGGAATAAATGAAATAATATAATATAAAAATAAAAAAAGTAAACTAAACAAAAAAATATAAAAAAATTATTAATTACAATTAACAACAAGAAAAGAATTATTCAATAAAATAAAAAAAAAGTAAAATAAATAAAAAAAATGAAATAAAATAATGAATAAACAGTAAAATTCATCAAATAAACAAAAAAATAAATAAAAGACATTATTAAATAACTAAATTATATAAAATATGAAAAATAAATAAAATAAATATAATGAGAAAGTAGATAAAATAAGTTAAATAAATAAAATTGTTCTCTAAAATACAAAAAAAAAAAAAAAAAAAACATTAAAAAATCATAGTTTTGATAACGCCCCCCCTAATATTTTGTTGATATGTGCGTTAGTAACCACTTCATATGGTTAATAACATAAAATTTTCCTGCTGACATCATAACAAATGAAGACAGACAAACTGAGAAACTACAGAAGTAAATTTAAATTTACAATTATAGTGATGTATGATGATTTGTTATTAATTGTCGAACATCACAAAAACAATTTACTATGAGCACAGACATTATTCACAAAAGCAAGCAGCATTATCACAAAAACAAAATAGTTAAATGGATTTAGGATTTATATTTGGCTTTTTCCAATCTTTTTATGTGCCGAAATATGCTTTAATGAAATGGTGATGAAATTGTATTTTAGGGGGGAATTTCAACATTTTCATATATTATGTGTTTTAGGAATTCAAATTCCTTATATAGATAGAAATTACCAATTTTTTTTGCCATCATCTCAGATGGTACAGGGTAAAATAAATTCAGTACGAACTGAGATAATAAAGATACAATTTGTTAACTGCTGACATTTTGTCTTCTAATTTAGACATAACAAATGGGCCGCCAAGCCGATCACCAGGCTAGAACTGTCTCATATAGCTGCTTTACGGCAACCCTGGTTCATATAAATGGGGTGTTTCATGTCAAGTGACCCAACTTTTGAAACCGATATCTACCGATCGGGATGAAATTTGCACCAATATTAGTCCTATTGAATAGTAGTTTAGACACAATTTTTCAACAAGATCGGTTATGAACTCTCCGAGTTAGAGGGGGTAAAATTTTTACATTTTGGCCAAACAGTTGTTTTTTTCTCATCCATGTAACTTATTACCTATTGTTCTTAGCAAAATTTGTCCCAAATAGTTTAGATAGCTATTTCTTAAAAAAAATTTTTTTTTTTACTTTTTTTTTTTTTTTTTTTGCAAAATCCAACATTTTTTGATTTTTTTTTTCAATAAACGCCCTTTTTTTGTTTATATTGCAAAAAAGGGCCTGTTTAAAAAAAAAGTCAACAAAATTTTTCATTTTGCAAAAAAAGAACACTTTTTTTTGAAAGATTGAAGAAATAGCTATTTGAACTTGGTGCAAATTTCATCCCAATCGGAACACATCAGTTTTAAAAGTTGGGTCACTTGACATGAAACCCCCCATATATACTTTTTTTTTTGAATATTAAGGCCTTCAGTGTAAAATTATCTATTCAGCTTCCAATTTAGAGGCAAATTTAACATAAGTACCCAAAATATTTTTCTTTTTTACTGCCACAAGTTTTGTCAGTGTATCTGTAAACACTACTCCAATTACAAAAAACATATCCTTAGGTTATGATGATTAGACAATAACAAAAAATCGTTGTTAAAACATGTTACATGTATTGTAAAGTGTTTATATAGTTAGCAGCTGGAAACATATTGTTGATATAGTTGGGAACTTTTGCAAATGTTTATACTACACAGTGTCTCGAACTCGATGTGAAAGTGGTAAAAAATAATTATCTTCTGAAAAACTTGTATGATATGAAACCAGGAAAAGGCACCTCCCATATAAAGTGAATTTTTAACATATAATTTTAACTTATAACATCTACGGCAGTAAGAGTTTTGAAACTATGCACATGTATATATTGAACTAATTTGAAGAATGGCGGAAAAAATGGGCGGTATCGGACCAATGGGCGTGGTAAATATATAATGTCATATTAGGGTGGTCCTTAATTATATGGAGGAAAAAAAATTTTCAAAATATAGTTAGTTTTTATACATAAAGTAATTTTATAACAAAATTGGTTAAAAGTTGTTTTAATTTATATCGCGAGCAATAAACAAATAATTGCACCAAAGATCTATCACAATGGATAATTTTGATCCCAGGAGCACTGAAGGGTTAAATAAATAAAAATTAACTGAATTATTTTTCTAAATTCTAATTAGTGGTTTCATCGAGTTTAATAGAAAAACTCTTTTTCGGTAATATTTGTTTAAAATTATCTTAAAATCCAAAGCTGGCCTTGGCAAATAATGGCTTAACGTTCTCGGATTTATCTCAAATTTTAGGAACGGAAGTTCCACACTTTGGGTTATTATATTTTAAGCGACGCATCTAAAAATTCAACAGCTCTTACAAAATATTTGAATTTTTTGAATTGTCTTTTATTAGCTTGGGGTCATATGTGACCCCAATTCCAAAAGCGTTAATGGGGTCATATTATTTTTTTCCAAAACCCTAGGCTATTAAGATAAAATATAACATTTAAAAGTAGAAAAGTGATGAATTTTTTATACAAAGTATTTAGAAAGAGTACATTTACAGAATATTTTACAAAAATCCCATTTTTCTCGAAATCCGCAAAAATAAAATCCTTGTCAAAAAAATTCTGGCACAGGGATTTACTTAAAAATTCACACAGTTAATCTATAATATGTATTTAACAAAACTTTAAACTGCCAGATCCATTTTTTTGATCTTTGTTTAGGAAAATCTTTTAAAAATTGAAAAAGGAGTTTTCAAAATTTTATCAAAAAAATTTCCCATTTTACTTCATATCTGAGTACTTATAAGTACAGAGATCAAAAAAAATATGGGTTTAATCAATTTCTCAAAGTTGACAAAAATGCCATCAAATTTCATGACCTACTTTTTTGTTGGCATTTGCTATTTCTTCTCGAGGTTTTATTAGATTTTGAAGTTTTATAGCCTTTTGAAAGGAAGATTTAATACTGATCCCGAGTTATATAGCAAGTTGTCGGAAAAATTAAGCTATAGAACGAAATTTTTCAAATCTGAAAAAAGTCATATTTTCCACTTGAAATTTTCAATCGCGTTGAGGTACGACTGTATGTTTTATGATTGGCCCAAAACTTTGTATTTCTCAGTTTTTCTGAGTAGTTGTAGAAAATATGGGTGGAATCATCAAAATCAAAAATGATCAAAACCGAAATTCGCGAATAAAAGTCGCCGAAATCAAAAATCGCCAAAACCAAAAATCACAAAAAAACAAAAATCGTCAAAAATCGCCAAAACCAAAAATCGCGAATAACAAAAATCGCCAAAAACAAGAAAAAAACAAAAATTGTTAGAACCGAAAATCGCGCATAACAAAAATCGCAATACAATAATAACAACAATAATAACAAAATAATAACAAAAATCGCCAAAATCAAAAATCAAAAAAAAAAAAAAAAAAAAAAACGCTAAGGCCAGAATCCAAAATCACTAAAATCAAAAATCGCCAAAATTCAAAATTTCAAAAAACAAAAATCACCAAAATCAAAAATAGCCAAAAGAAATCGCCAAACTTAAAAATTCTAAAAACTAAAATCGGTAATAACACAAATCGCCAAAATCAAAAGTCGACTAAATCAAAAATTGCCGAAATCGAAAATAGCGGATAAAAAGATCACAAAAAGCGCCAAAATCAAAAATCGCAAAAAACAAAATTCGTAAAAAACAAAAAACGCCAAAATCAAGAATAGCAAAAAAATCGCCAAATTCAAAAATCGCCAAAAACTAAAATCGCGAATAACACAAATCGCCAGAATCAAAAAAACGTCAAAACCAAACATCATAGAAAACAAAAATCGCAAAAAATAATAACCGCCAAAGTAAAAAAAAAAAACAAAAATCGCCAAAATCTAAAATCGCTAAAACAAAAATCGACAAAATCAAAAATGGCCAAAAATAAATAAAGCCCTTTCTAAAACATGTATTTCATTACGATGGGTGTAGCGAAGCGCATGGGGTTACAGCTAGTAATTTATAAAAAAATTTTCACTTGGAAATTAATTTCAAATAAATTTCGGAAAACATTAAACAAAATTCAGAAAATTTTAATTTTAATTCCGAAACTATCAATGAATTAAAACAAGTAAGAAAATTAAAGCCTATATCATGCGTTTAGAGACCTTATCTCTTAGGGCCAACTAATTAGATATAGAAAATAAGCTTAAGCCAAATTTGAGTGGCATTGTTATTAATTTTTTGCTTTCGGATATGAACATCGGATGCTATATTTATATGGGGACTAGGCCGGAAAATAGACCGATCTTGACCATATTTGGTAAGGTCACTTATTTTTTTTTTTGCAAAAACATACATAACTCAAATTTGAGAAAAATCTGTGCAATATTTAGTGAAGATCGCAATTCAGCTTCCTATGGCTGCTATAAGTAAAAATTGTCCTATAGGGTTTATTTTTAGACTACTGATAAATGGATGTAATGAACATAGACAAAGCCAATTTGACCGAGATATATATGATAATTTGGATATTATGGCAATTTAATACTTAAGTTAAATACTTGAGATACTTTACTCTGGTGTTCACTTTAAAATTATGTATTCACCTTCCAATTTAGTGGAAAATTTTGCCATGTTATATTATATTAACTTTTTCATATCGGCAGGCAAAAATATTTATAATAATGACAAAGAATTTAAGCATAAACCAATTAGTTGTACCGAAGAGCATAGTCGGACTATAATTTGTTTACTTGTTTTAATATCCGCTAGAGTGGATAACAAATCTTTTAGTTGAAAGGTTGTTTATTTTTTTTTTTATCAAATTTTTCCATTTCACACCACTGTACACCATACATATGTATCAATAAAATAAACCTACAATTTGAAGTTCATAAAATTTTAATTAAAATCGATGTTAACATAAATGGGTTTTTAATAAAAATAATTAAAGAAAACAAAATAAAGGTAGAAAATTACAAAAAAAACAAGTGTGAAAAAAGGTTTAAAATTTACCAGCATCAATTAAATTTGCTCAAAATAAATCTAACGCTCTAAAATTAAGCCTTGAAGCCAGCCTTATCAAGAATTATTTTTTAAGCTCCGGGGATAAGTATGAAATAAATGTATACTAATGCTTTCAAGGATAAAAAAATACACTTTGGGTCTTATTTGGCCACAGAAATTAAATTAAGTTATTATTGAATGACCTATAGAGGGTTAAAATATTAAACTTTTAATTAAATCACATAAAAGTGAATAATAAAAAAAAATCAATGTGAGTGCAATTACAGGGGAGATGTGTAAACATCTACACCTTTTCCAATTGTATTTCAGAAAATATCTATTGAATTTTAGAAAGTATCAAATATATTTCAGAAAACATCAAATGCATTTCAGAAATTAGCAAATGTTTTTCAGAAAATATCAATTGAATTTCAGAAAATATCTATTGAAATTCAGAATTAAAAAGTAGTTTACCCTACAATACCGAAAAGTTATTATTGTTTCTATTAGTGATTTGGAGTCGCAGAAAATATTTAGCGATATTTGGACTTATTTGTTATGCACTGGGAAATAAACTATCAAGGGCGGCCTTTTAATCGAAAGAAGATGAGGACTTTATTTGTTAATCAGCTACAATATAAACACCACGATAGAATTTTGACCGATTTTGAAGTCATCATTTTGAAAAAAAACACGTTTACATTGTCACGTAAAATGCAAAAGGCCGAAACTAACAAAAAGGTCAAAATTGACTTTTTGTATTGTAGTTACGGCCTTTTACTTAAAAACTACTATTTTACCATAAATTTGTTTTCATAAATAAAAATCCATCTATATTTTTCAGCTTGATTCTAAAATTTGGATATTAAGTTTAAAGTAGTTTTTGTTTTATGATGTTTTTTTTCTCCTGTAAAAAAATAAAAATATTGGTTACGGCCTTTTGCATTTTAGGCGACGATATGTAGTTTTCAAGAAATATTAGAAATCCAGAGTAATACTTAAAAACATACGTTTTTATATAGCGTTTTGATTATTTTTCTGAGACTCAATTGATACTTCCTGAAATTCTATTCACATTTTCTGAAGTAAGTTTAATAATTTCTGTGATACATTTGATGTTTTCTGAAATACATTTGATATTTTCTGAAATACATTTGATAATTTCAGAAATTCATTTTATGTTTTCTGAAATACATTTGATCTTTTCTGAAATACATTTAAAATTTTCTGAAATACAAATAATACTTTCTGAAAATCAATTGATGCTTTCTGAAATGCAATTGATTATTTCTTAATATCAATTGATGTTTTCTGAAATACAATTGATACTTTCCAAAATACAATTGCTATTTTCTGAAAATCAATTGATGTTTTCTGAAACACAATTGATACTTTCTAAAATTCAATTGATGTTTTCTGAAATACAATTGGAAAAGGTGTAGTAATTAAAAAAACACCTAAGTTTATTTTTGACTTCTCCAAAGTTTTCCTAGTATTTAGCTTTTTATCTATCAGGCTGCTATTCACAATAGATAATGGAATGTCAACTCTGTTTGTGTTAAATGTCAAGTAAAATGAAGACGACAATAAATTTATGGAAGTAGACAAATAGAAAAGTAAAAAATAAAGAGAGAAGTTGACGAGAAAGTTTTATTTTTCTTTTTCCTTCAAGAAATTTAAGCGATTTTAATAAAATTATAAAGAAAATATGAAATTAGGAAGCTTTTGCATGTTTTAAGTGCAGATAATAGAGTGAAACACAAGTCAGAAATGAAGAAAATATCATAATCGTTGCACTAATACACTCACATCTCACACCGTTTTTGTTTACTTTGTTTTTCTGATTGTATTCTTAAATAGATTTTACCCCCTTGAGCGTTAAGTTAAGCTTTTGCTTTGTTAATAAAAATTTAAATGATCTTGAACTAGTTCTGTGAACATGTTAAACTCACAGCACACCTAGCGGTCAATAGCAAATATACACTTGAATATTTAAAATTAACGAAAAAAGATTTATGATTTTGCTAAGCAGACATCGAACTCGGCGGTTCTGCTTATTTAAAAAGTTCTGTCAATAGCAAATATATACTTGAATATAATAACAAACATTTCTGTAAGTTTGTGAACATGTTAAACTAAAAGCACACCTAGCGGTCAATAGCAAATATACACTTGAATATTTAAAATTAACGAAAAAGGTTTGTGATTTTGCTAAACAGACATCGAACTCGGCGGTTCTGCTTACTAAATACACCAAACACTTACATATACCTCACATTGATTTTCCCTTACGCTATTTTTGTAATTGAATTGTGAAATTGGATTTTACCCCCCCCTGAGCGCATAGGTGTTTACACATCAAAAAATTATCTGCCAATCTACCTCAATCTATTCTCTGACACTTTCTTTACCTTTCAATATATAAAAACAACAATTTCATCCCTAAAGTATTGAATGATGAGAACTTTGAAAAACTAAAACTACAACCAGAGCATTACCTAAAGTACCTAAACAACAAAAGATATAATGTAATAAGAATAACTTTATATAGCACATGAATGTCTGTATGTACTTCATGTACTATACTTCATCATCTTGTCAATTGGACACTTAAGGTACCACAACAAGAATAAAATCCATGTTTATATACGTATATTAGATGTTTTCCCTACGCAAAATAAAACTTTTCTTTCTTTATTTTTTTTTAAACTCAAAAACAAAAAAGAACAACTGCTGTGTGAACAGCAGGACATAAGCTTTCAGGCAACCAGTCAGCAGTGGTTTCGAAACTAAAATAAAACTGTCGATTTGAACTTAATTCACACTTAATTCCCACAATGTCACAGTTAAAACCCAAATCATTGACAACGTAGTGACATTAGGGTTGGAACTATTAGTGGAGGGAATATTTAAAATTTTTTTTTAAATGAATAAATACAAGATTCAAGAATATAGAGAGGCCATAACAAGTCGATATTAACTCAGCTTCAAGATTATAATAAGGCTCTTAGTTTAAGTCTGACTTCAGTTTATTAAAAAGAATAAAGCTGGGACAGGATTTAAAAAGACAAAGAGTTAAGCCAGCATCTGAGAAGTCATGATTGACAATTATGTGGAGACATGTGCGTTTAAGTCTGATTTAAGGCTTAGATAAATTGCGGATCATGATTTTTGATTTTTAAATTATAAAAAATTAAGCCAGCTTAGAGAATTAGCTAATCTACTGAGAAGCCACGATCAAGAATTATCTGGAGACATGTGCGATTAAGTCTGAATTATGGCTTAGGGAAATGGTGGGGTATGATTTGTAGCAATAAAGACAAAGAGTTAAGCCAGATTAGAGAAAGAAAATCCTCATTTATATCATGAACGAGATTTATGTGGAGATATGTGAAATTAATTCACGATTGAGAGTTATGAAGGGACATGTTCGAATAAGTCTGACTTAAGCTTAGAAAAATTGTGGAGCATGATTTCTGTCTTTGCAAAATTAAGCCAGCTTAGAGAATTAGATAATCTTGTGAGAAATCACGATTGAGAATTATGAGGAAACATGGGCGATTGACTTAAAGCTTAGAAAAATTGCGAAGCATGATTGCGAGTGTAAGACAAAGAATTAAGTAATCTAGAATTGGATAATATTCTGAGAAGCCATGATTGAAAATTCTGTGGAGATGTGTGTTTAAGTTAAGCTTTATAAGAGAGGTGGGGCATGCTTTGTGGTTAAAATACATAGAATTAAGCCAGCTTGGAGAATTTGGCAATCCTTTTTGCAGTCATCACCTAGTCATAATCGAGAAATATATAGAGATATGTGAGATTAAGTGTGACTTAAGGCTTAGACAAATTGTAGGGCATGATTTGTTATTAAAAAGACAAACAATGATAACTTAGAGAATTTAGGAATGCTCAGAGAAGTCATGATTTGGAATTGTGTGGAGACAAGTGCGTTTAAGTCTGGCTTAGAAGAATGCCTCACATAAGAATGACTTGTGCGAGATACATGATACATTCGAGCCAATGAGCTGGCGTTAAGACCATAAATGACTGGTTTAGACTTTAAATTTACAATACAAAATATATTATACAAAATATCTGTGACTGAGCCTGACCTGATAATTGTAAAAAAATCCTAAGAAGTACTGTTAAAATATATATGATTAAGTCAGCTTTACGACCTACCAAAGAGCTCAAACTTATAACATAGATTAAGTCTGATGTTATACTTTGAACAAAAGTTTCCTAAGAATGACTAAGTAAATTCATAAGATTGAGCCTGACTTAAGACCTTCTCAGAAGCTCGAACGGAGTCTGAAGGAAGACTTAAAAGAGTGCTACATTCCACCATTAATTCGTAAAAAAAATCGTCGATTAAGGCTAACTCCGAAAAATTGTCACATAAGAACGTTTTTTTAAATACCTGAGATTGAGCCTGACTTGAGACTTCAAAAAAGTAGCAAATGGCTTAAATTAATTACATAAAATTAAGCCTGACTTCAGACCCTCCAAAGAGTTTCAGCTGAGCCTGGAAAAAGTACTTCCTTAAGAAATATATGTTTTCAAAAGAAAATACTTTTTTTTGTAGGAAAAGCTAATTTTATTAATAAAGGTGGTTTTTTAGAAAATATATTTTTGAAGAAAATATACTTTTTTGGAAAAAAATATACTTTTTTAAGAAAGGGTAGTTTTTCAAGTGCAGGTACATTTTTAAAGAACTTTTGTTCAAAAAGTTACTTTTTAAGAAAAAGTACTTTTTTAGAAGAGATACTTTTATAGAAAAGGTACTTTTTTACAACAGGTTTTTTAAGGAATTTTTTTGAACGGTACTTTTTAAGAAAAGATACTTTTTTAAGCAAAAGTTTTTTTTTAATAAAAGGCACTTTTTTAAGAAAAATTATTTTTTTAAGAAAATTTAATTTTTTAAGAAAACGTACTATTTAGGAAAAATAAATAGAAAGTAAAAGTTAATGGAAGGTACTTTTTTTTTTAAAAGAAAATTAATTTTTTTATAAGAAAATTAGCTTTTTTAAGGTAAGGTACTTTTTTAAGAAAATGAACTTTTTTGAGAAAAGGTTCCTCTTTAACAAAAGGTTCTTTTTTTTTAAAAGAAATGTGCTTTTATTTATTAAAAATTACTAATTTAAGAAAATTAACTTTTTGGAGAAAGGAAAGGTACTTTTTTAAGAAAAGGTGCCGTTTTTTATAAAATTGCTATTTTAAGAAAAGGCACTTTTTAAGAAAGGGTACTATTTTAAGAAAAGGTATTTTTTCATGAAAATTCACTTTTTCAAGAAAATGTACTTTTTTAAGTAAGGTGCCTTTTGAAGAAAAGGTACTTTTTTAGACAAGGTAAATTATTAAGAAAAGTTCCTTTTTTTAGCAAAAGTAATTTTTTAGAAAAAGTACTATTATATGAAAATAAACTTTTTGAAGAAAACGTACTTTTTTAAGAACAGGTACATTTTAAGAAAAGATATTTTTTTTAAGTAAAGGTACTTTTTTAACAAAAGGTACAATTATTTTTCAAGAAAAGGCAATTTTTAAGCTAAGGTACCTTGTTGTTTAGAAATGTACTTTTTTTTAGAAAAGGTACTTTTCTAAGAAAATGCCCTTTTTAAGAAAAGGTACCTTTTTAAGAAAAGTACTTTTTAAAGAAAATGTACTAAATGTAGTATTTTAAAAAAAGGTACTATTTTAGGAAAATAAACTTTTTGGAGAAAACATACTTTTTGAAGAAATGGTACATTAAAAAAAAATAATTTCTTAATTAAAGGTACTTTTTTAAGGAAAGGTGCCGTTTTTTTAATGTAAAATTACTATTTTAAGGAAAGGTACATTTTAAGAAAGGGTACTTTTTTAAGAAAAGGTACTTTTTCAAGAAAATTCATTTTTTTTAAGAAAATTTACTTTTTAAGTAAGGTGCCTGTTGAAGAAAAGGTTCTTTTTAGATAAGGTAAATTTTTAAGAAAAGGAACTTTTTGAGCAAAAGTACTATTTTAAGAAAAAGTATTATTTTATGAAAATAAACTTTTTGGAGAAAACGTACTTTTTTAAGAACAGGTAGAGTTTTAGAAACGGGATTTTTTTAAGTAAAGGCCCTTTTTATAGAAAAGGTCCTTTTTAAGAAAAGGTACTTTTTTAAGAAATGTACTTTTTAAAGAAAATGTACTAAATTTAATATTTTAAGAAAAGTAGTATTTTAAGAAAATAAACTTTTTGGAGAAAACGTACTTTTTGAAGAAAACGTACATTAAAAAAATAATTTCTCAATTAAAGGTACTTTTTTAAGGAAAGATGCCTTTTTGTGTAAAATTACTATTTTAAGGAAAGGTACTTTTTAAGAAAGAGTACTTTTTTAAGAAAAGGTGCCTGTTGAAGAAAAGGTACTTTTTTAGATATGGTACATTTTTAAGAAAATGTACTTTTTTAGCAAGAGTACTATTATATGAAAATAAATTTTTGGTGAAAACGTACCTTTTTAAGAACAGAACAGTTGTAGAAAAGAGATTTTTTAAAGTGAAGGTACTTTTTTAAGAAAATACTTTTTTAAGAAAAGGCACTTTGTTAAGAAAAGACAATTTTTAAGCTAAGGTACATTTTTTATAAATTTACTTTTTTAAGAAAAGGTACTTTTTTAAGAAAAGGTCAATTTATTAGAAAAGGTCCTTTTTAAGAAAATGTACTTTTTAAGAAATGTACTTTTTAAAGAAAATGTACTAAATGTAGTATTTTAAGGAAAGGTACTACTTTAGGAAAATAAACTTTTTGGAGAAAACGTACTATTTGAAGAAAAGGTACATTAAAAAAATAATTTCTTAATTAAAGGTACTTTTTTAAGGAAAGGTGCCGTTTTTTTGTAAAATTATTATTTAAATGTAAGAATTATTCTACCTTTGAAATTTATGTAATTTCCCAAAATAAATAAGCCCGAGGTCGTGTGCTCGAGGTCATGAGGAAAATACGTAAAATATTATTTTAAGGAAAGGTAATTTTTAAGAAACGGCACTTTTTTAAGAAAAGGTACTTTGTCAAGAAAATTCACTTGTTTAAGAAAATGTACTTATTTAAGTAAGGTGCCTGTTGAAGAAAAGGTACTTTTTAAGATAAGGTAAATTTTTAAGAAAAGGTACTTTTATTTAACAAAAGTACTATTTTAAGAAAAAGTACTATTTTATGAAAATAAACTTTTTGAAGAAAACGTACTTTTTTAAGAAAAGGGATTTTTTTAAGTAAAGGTACTTTTTTAAGAAAAGGTGCAATACTTTTTTAAGAAAAGCCACTTTGTTAAGAAAAGAAAATTTTTTAAGCTAAGGTAAATTTTTTTATAAAGGTATTCTTTTAAAAAAGGTATTTTTTTAAGAAAAGGTACTTTTTTAAGAAATGTACTTTTTAAAGAAAATGTACTAAATTTAGTATTTTAAGAAAAGTAGTATTTTAAGAAAATAACCTTTTTTGGAGAAAATGTACTTTTTGAAGAAAAGGTACATTAAAAAAATGATTTCTTAATTAAAGGTACTTTTTTAAGAAACGGTGCCTTTTTTTTAGTGCAGACTTACTATTTTAACGAAAGGTACTTTTTAAGAAAGAGTACTTTATTAAGAAAAGGTACTTTTTCAAGAAAATGCACTTCTTTAAGAAAATATACTTTTTTAAGTAAGGTACCTGTGGAAGAAAATATACTTTTTTAGATAAGGTAAATTTTTAAGAAAAGGTACTTTTTTGAGCAAAAGTACTATTTTAAGAAAAAGTACTAATTTAAGAAAATAAATTTTTTGGAGAAAACATACTTCTTTAAGAACATGTACATTTTAAGAAAAAATTTTGAAATATATGCCTTCTTCTTCTCTACCACGCACCATTGAAACAAAATTAAAATTTGCATATTAATTACAGTATTAATTGCAATATGTCTGAAAAATGACTACAAATCTAACAAACAAAAATTTTCGCTTCAAAGCATCATCTCAAATATATGTAAAAAGTGCAAGATGTAGTGTGTACAAACCGTACATCACATATGGCAATTCTTACGAAACTGAGAATAGTGGAAATTAGAAGTATAAATGCAAAAATATTAAAAAAAAATTTCAAAAATAACGATTGTTTGTTTGGAAGAGTTTTATCTTCTGAAATTAATACGACGTAAAAGCTGTATGGTATGAAAACTGACTCTAACCACACTGCTCGTAGGCCTGATTTTAGGTGAGTGTGTTAAAGTGCTGACCAAAAATTGTAAGTACAAGTCTATGTGAAGGTTCATGGTTCAAACCTCATGGCCGCCCTAAGTAGAAAAAATTTCATATAGAAACAATTTATTCAATTATAACATAACATTAATCGCAATGTTCAATAAAATCGCTGATGAAGGCTGAAATGCCAGAAACCGGTCCGATTAAAAATAGAGTGTAATTATGAATTTTTGAAATATATGCTTTCTTCTTCTCTACCACGCACCATTGATACAAAATTAAAATTTGCATATTAATTACAGTATTAATAGCAACTAGCAAATTCCAGCCCTCGAAATTCGAGTGCAAATTTACGAAATTTTATTTTTTCATTATATAAAGACCCTAAAGGTATGCTAATGATTTATAGCCAAATCGCAAATCAACACAAAAAACAAACTTATTTTTATTACAAACACATTGTATAACTTTATGTATGCGTTAGTAGCAAATTTATATGCAATTTACTTAAAATAAAGGAAAAAATTTAAAAATTTGTAAATCTGCAAAACGGCTAAAAAGAAATACCTTTCAAATAATATACGCTTGGTGAAACATCAGTCACGGGAAATCGCCTAGCCTATTAATATTATAGAAGATATGCCTGAAAAATGACTACAAATCTAACAAAAAAATATTTTTTTAAGGAAAGGCCCTTTGTTAAGAAAAGGTGATTTTTTAAATTAAGGTACATTTTTTTTGATTCTTTTTTTAGAACAGGTACTTTTTTAAGAAAAGGTCATTTTTTAGAAAAGGTACTCTTTAAGAAAAATGACTTTTTAAGAAAAGTACTTTTTAAAGAAAAATACTTTTTTAAGAAAAGATACTTTTTTAAGATACGGTTCTTGTTGAAGAAAAGGTACTTTTTAGGAATAGGTAAATTTTAATAAAAAGTACTTTTTTTTTTGGCAAAAGTACTATTTTAAGTAAAATTACTATTTTAGGAAAAATAAACTTTTTGGAGAAAACGTACTTTTTTAAAAAAAGGTACATCAAAAAAAAATTTTTTAATTAAAGGTACCTTTTTAAGAAAATGTACTTTAAAAAAATTATTTTTTAAAAAAAGGCAGATATTAAAAAAAAAGGCTTTATTCAAAAACGTATGTTTTGAAAGGAAAGTAGTTTCATGAATAATTTTTTTAGTCCTCATCTTGACGGATGACGATTTTAAGAATATTTATATTTGTAAAGAAGTTGTGAAAGGTTCCGTTTTCGCCTTTTCGTCTATTTTTTCCCCCGTATTAGTCGAAATATCCCTTGTTAGTTGATCTATTTCAGCCGAAAAAGGAACTTATTAATTTCAATTTCTTAGCTCCAGTTATATATAATAACTATACAACGTTACAAAGTCAGTGAACCAAGATGCCAGTATTGATCCTCACTGTACATATTGATTGTATTTTCGATACATTTTTGATAGAATAAGATCAGTTGTTGTGACATTGATAGTTTTGCTAAAAGAAAATAAAATTAAAATGTTAAAAAAAATTAATACAAAAATCTTTGTTTTTTGTTACTTTTTTCATATTTTTTGAGGGTTTTCCTGATATTTTATTGTTATAAACACATTTTATATTTCATTTTTTATATTCTCTGGCAATAAATGTTACTTTACTACACACACACACACACATGTAGATATATATAAGTAACACACACATAAAAACTCCCATCAAATAAAATATATCCTACATTGAAAACTCTCAGGAAATTAAAAACAAAACTACAACGAAATGAACAACATAAAAAGAACCACAACAGCTACAACAACAACAATTGTTGTTAGAAAAATAAAAATCTTTATACAGATTTACTAAAAATGCGTGTTTTAGAAACCGAGTTGTACCTGTGTTGCACAGAGATTTCCGTTTTATCTGCGTCTGTGTGTGTGTGTGTGTAACAACAAAATATCTAGAGAATTTATTATTTTACTCGTTTTTGCCAGGAATTATGTACTCAATACACTCGTTATCATTATTAGAGTAAAGAAAAATGAAATGAAAAACATCTTAAATCATCGATAAATAAAATAAAATTAAATAAAAAAAATACAATGTAATTGGAATTAAGCATTGAAATTGATTAGAATTTTAGAAGTCAAAAGTACTTGACATATTGATAAGCTATTGAGATCATTTAATTATTGAAAAAAAAAATACAAAATACTGAGGATTTTGCATTTCAAATCAAAAACATATCTTTATCCGAATGCATATAAATTTAGTTTTGTATTATTGAGCTGGTTGTTTTATACAATTTAAATCAGCTTTAGATTTGTAATATTTATCAGGTTTTATAAATATAACTTTATCTTTTTTTGAGGTTATGATTATTTATCTACCAAATGGTAATCAATGCTAGTTTTATTTCATGAACAATTCTTGTATTTAAGATATTTTTCATAATGAAAAAAAAAAAATTTGAAACAAGTAAGAGTGTAAATACGGCTGTGCAAAATTTATGATGCCCTCCAAATGGGTTTACCTTTACATTAATATGTGGACTTATTGCACTATTTATAACAAATTTAAACAAAACATTTGAAAAAGTAAACAATTTGATAAACTTAATACTAAATTATTACAAAAAACACATTGAATTTTTAGTACTTTTTAGAGGTTCTTCATATTTTTGGACATCTTGTCACGATGATGGCCAATTTACCCATTTGCAATAAGAATCAAGAATATACATATATACTTCATGGGGTTGAATATGAATTTTTCGATGCATTATAAACGGAATGAACAAACTGATATATCACCTCAGCACAGTGGTGTGGACTGTATAAAAATGTTCTGAGGCCTAAATCTCAATGAATACGATTACACTTAATGACAGCATTACCAAAATGTTCAATTTGAGAATTTTTGCTTTGTTAAAAAAATACGTTATGTAAAAGAGAACAAGTAAGAAAATTATGGTCAGTTTAGACCGACTATACGATACCCTATACCATGCGTATAAAGACCCTGTCTTTTATGTCCAACTAAATAGATATAGAAAATAAGCATAGGCCAAATTTGAAAGGCATTGTTATTAATTTTTTTGCCTTCAGATTACAAACACTTCATATCGGATGCTTTACCATATTTGGTAAGGTCACTTATTTTTTGCAAAAAAATATACAAACCAAATTTGAGAAAAATATGTGCAATATTTTTGTTTTTTGTTAGATTTTGGTGAAATCAGGAAGTAGCTTTATATGGGGGCTATGACTAAGCACTGTACTATAGGCCTTGTTTTTAGAATACTGATTAATAGCTGCAATAAACACACACAAGCCCAATGTGACCGTGATCTATATATTTGGATCTTATGGCAATTTAAGTAGATCTCATAGGGGTCATTCGTATGGGGACTAGGTCCGAACATGTACCGATTTTCAATAGCGTTCGTCCTGTAGTTGATAAAAGCTTACATACCAAATTTTGTCATTATATATTTATATTGGCGACCTGTAGTTTGATTACAAGGCTTATATGGACAGACGGACTGACGGACGGACATCGGTAAATCGACTCAGAAATTGATTTTGATGCAGAAAATGATTCTATGCCAAATATTTTTGGTAGTTATAAACAAACTCTGATTTTTGTATGGAGTTAACGACGCCTACAACGCGGCATTTTTAGGAACCTATTTACCGCGTTGTAGTAACGTAACCTGTTTGTGGTATAAAATTAGATTTTTTAAGGTTGGAAATAATTTTCGAGTGATTAAAGTGACAAAATATATTGAGGTGAAAGTATATTATGACATTAGGAGGCCTAAAAAATAATTATGATCAAAACACCCAAATTCATAAAATTCTAATTAAAACAAGTAAGAGTGTTAAATTCGGCTGTGCCGAATCTTTGATACCCTCCACCTCGGTTTGAGTCTTGATAATAAATGTAAATGAAAAAGTAAACAATTTGTTAAACTTAATACCAAATTATTTCAGCAAATTCTTTGGGTTGGTTTTCTTCTTTTCTATTATTTCGGATTTATTTCGGTGTTTGTTTTTTGGTCATCGTGGTTGCTGATCGGCATGCATTTTGGTTATATACCTATATGCATGCGTTTCCGGTTATATGACATAACTTCTCGTTTAATTTAGTTTTTGCTAATTAAATAGCTCGCCCTAACCTCCATTGCAAAGGTAATGGTTGTGTAGAGTGGCTATATGCATTAAATCGTGCTAATTGGAGATGGCTGTATAGTTTCTTTTAACTGGCCAAATATTTCTTCATTGTGGCCATATAGGTCGGATGGAGTAACAAAATAATAACCAAAAAAAAAGCTCTCTCAACTTTTTTTTAAAATATTGCCATATTTTGAAAACATAGAGAATAAATTTACAATAATAAATAATCAAATTAGGGATGAAAAACGCAAAAAACAAAAAGTCCCAAACATTTTAAATAAAATAATTTAATGTTATCTTTATTTTCTGAAAAACTTCAAATTTTCATCCAAAAAAAATTGTGAAAATTTATATATAAAAAATAACATTCTCATAAAATTACGTTTATTTATGTAACAATTTTTATGTTAGCAATTCTTAAATATCATTTGAGGTTTTCTTAAATTCATTGAATTTAAATTAATATCGACAAATCTGTTTTGCTATTTATTTAAATTGTAAAGGAGTGGCATCTCTGTCAAAATAAGCGAAAAACACAAAGAATAGAAAAAAACAAATTACTTCGTGTTTGACAGGATGATTTTATGTTTATGTTTAATATCTTTATTTTTTTTTACTAATATTTCTGTTTATTTATTTGAAAATGAAATAATGAATTGAATATGCTATTTAATTTTTTTTATTTATATAAAAAAGTTTTTTAATTAAAGCAAAATATTTTCACTATTTCATGATTTTTATTTATGTATGACGACATTTCAACCTAAAAATTTAAGTTTTTATCGATTGGATAAACAACACAAAAATGGTTGTCGTTTAGATAACAACAACAGCTGACTTTAACAATAGCGAATATCGTTTCAAAATTTTACTGATAATTTTGCAATTTTCTTTTTTTTTACAATTCGACTATCGTTAAAAGAAGTTACTGAATCGCGGTACTGAAAAGTTATTAATATCTCCTGAATGGCAATATTTTTTTTAAATGTAAACATTTTTAAATGTAAAGATATTTCTAAATTTAAAATTATTATTTCCGACGTTTTGATATGATTTTCTGAAACTCAATTAATATTTTCTAATTTATAATTGGAAATTTTATTTTCAGTTTTTATTATAATTGATATTTTCTTAAATTTGAATGGAAAATTTAAAAAGTGAAATTTTGTATTTATGTGAATAATAATGCTTTAATAATTATAAACAATTTTTAAAAATTAGATGTAATCGCAATCAGATATTTTATAGGTAAAGCAGAATAATAATTCTATATAACTATGTAGAACTGTTTTGTAAGCAAAAAACTCATTGACGAACTCGGTAACTCTATTTTGTAAAGACAACAAAAAGTTAACCCCCCAATCTCACATCACACTGAAATTGTAAAATCGTTGTGTACGTATTATCAACGAAAAATTGTTCGAATTAGTCGAATACATCGCCATTAAATTTTATGCTCAAACATCTGACTGCAATCTCATTTTTAAAATGTTGTCGAAGCGTAAGTAGAGTTACCAAGTTTATTATACAGGCACATGTTTGAGGGAAAATGTTTACATTTATTATTATTAGTATTATTTTAATAATAGTTAATAATATTTATGCTCTATAATTAACAAACTTGCGTTTTTGTATGCGCATTTCAAAAAATAAATCATTATAATAGATTTAACAAGTTAAAACTTTAATTACAATTTTACAGAATCCAGTAAATTTGCATTAAATTTATACCAGGGTAACATTAATCATCGTTAGTGTCTGCCACTATTCGCACGAAAAATTTGGTGCCATTAGTGTGACCACTGCGGAAAATGTGTGTGTATTAGTAAAAAAAAATGTGAGTGTATTGAGTTTTTCGAACTTGCAGTGTGATGTGAGATTGGTGGGTAATATGCCAAACTTATGTTCATATTTGTAAAAGAATAATGAAAAAACGTATGAAATAAAAGACCAACCCGTGTATACTCTTAACATTGTTCTGTATGATATCTAGTTGAAAATATTAACATTCATGTTAAAATAGAAATAACTATTGCAAAGCTAATTAGAACAAACAAAAATTATGGCGGCATCTACTGTGGCATAGTCACGCTGAGCAAAATGAAGTGACACTCTGTTAATACAAAAGAAATGTATTTTCCCCACAACAAAATACTGCAGAATTTTATGCAAATAAAATAACCGATTTATTTCTAACATGCAGTTACCATGAATATACATACATACATACATATATATATTATATGTACATTATTTGTATTATTTAATATGTGAATGTATGTATATTTAAATATTACACACAAAAAATACAACATCAAACGTTATTTTTGTGTTTTTCTCTTTAAATAAATTAATACATAAATTTTTTTGCTAAATTTACATTTGGGCAATTCACAACAGGTGTTGTATATTGTATGTTGTATTGAAATACACAATACAATCATTTGTTGTGAACACTCAGTTGTATTTTCATATTGTAAAACGCTTTCTTTAGTAATTTTCGATCCAACGAGGAAAGATCGCTTCGTCGCTTCTGCTATTTTGTATAAGAGAAAACACTTGTCAGTGTTTGCTTTTTGGTCGTGAGATATACCCTGGAGTTTTAGTTACGTACCTCTTGCATTTTAATTTATAATGAAAAAAAAAAATGTTAAATGTGTTGGTTGGTACTGAAAGAGAAAATACATACTAAAAATATAAACATTAATTTTTATATAAATAAACTTATCGATGTATTTGCGTTATTTGCATTATTTGCCATATTTTATTTTATAATTATTTATGCTGATAATATTCTATGTATTTGTTTTTTCTTTTTCATAAAAACTGGCATTCACTTGGAACTGATATGTTATGATACAATATACAACATTTACTAAACATAGCAAATGAAGTTGGATCGTGTATCAGATTTTTCAGTGAAAATTACCAACAACAATTTTACACTATTGTAAAGTGATACACGATACAACAGATACAACGATACATTACCCATTGTGAATTGCCCAATTGTTTTTTTTATTAACAACTAGGTATTTTAGCATTATTTGCTTTAGATGTTGGTGAATTTTTACTCCCTTTATATTAACTCGTAGTGTCTGCTTGTCGAAAAAATTTTGGATCGATTTTAACCACTTTCCCGTGACCCAATCGATCTGAAATTTTGCAGGCAGGCTTGTGGCAATGGCAGAAATGATCTAACATATTTTTTTAGTGATGCCAAAACTATGGAAACTTTTAAATTTTTCTACCAGAGTTGATAAAAAAATGTACAAAGGGATTGTTTTTGTTATATTATTACTATAACGACCACAAAAACAACAAGTCCAGCTATGAAAACAATGCAACATTTAGAATAACAACAAGAACAATATAGAAATATCATGTTTTTCATTTTTTTTTTACTTTTTCACAGATTTCCCTGGACCTGTTCCACCGATTTTAATGATTTTTGAAGTAGAAATCTTTCCATGAATTTGGTGAATCATTCTCACTAAAAATGATCACTGTAGCTGCACTATTGAGGGCGTGATCGTGACAAGAACAGCATAGAAAATTATTTTTTTTCAAGACTTTTTTAGTTCTTCATTCAAATCTCGGGCCCTAATCTACCGATTTGGACGATTTTAAATAGCAAACTTCTCAGGATGTTAGTGAATCATTTTTATGTCAACGAGTACCCTAGCTGCCGGATTGATGCCGTCATCGTGATTTCCACAGACGGACAGACGGACATCGCTATATCAACTCCGGTTGTTATAAGGATCACAAATATATAAATTTTATGGGGTCCAACATTTTTTTTCTAATTATTACAAACGGAATGACAAACTTATATATACCCTCTGCACACTGGAGTGGATGGTATAACAACTCTACAACAGCAACAATGACAGTCATATGTTTTTCAAATAGGAAAAAACTGTTTATGTGTTAGTTTCGGTCATTCCACAGTATGCATTGAAATATTATTTCTCCAATGTTGGAGAAAAGTTAAGTTCTTAAATTGATGTCAAATGTAATTCTCAACTTGGGTTGAACAATTTTTCTCCTTGTTTGCTTTCAACTTGACATCAAGTTGAGACTTAACATTTTTTCCAATCTTTGAGAAACATTTTTACTCTCAATTGGATATCCAACACTTTTCTCCACTTGAGACCAAACATTTTTTCAACTTGAATACGATTTGTGTTAAGTCTGAGATATTATTTAAATATGTCATAAATAATAAATTAAATTAAAAAATGCCAAAAAAGTACAAATAAATCATTGATATATTTTTTAATTATTTCTGCTTTTTGTCGAATTTTTCAAAAAATGTACAACTAATTAATTCATTTATTTTTAATTCTAGATTTTAAAAAATGTACATAATATGTACATTTAATGTTAAATATGTACATAGTAATGTTAAATATATAATGAAATTAAATTGAAACATTAAAAAAGTACATTGTTTTCATTTCTAAAATTAGTATAATATTTTTTAATATGGCAATTCCGTACCTTCCATTTGATACCGATTGGAAATATTTCTTTGCTATTTGAGAATTAACGTTGGAGATTTGAAAAATGTATTTGATCTCAAATGCACCTCAAGTTGATAGCAAACAAAAATGTTTATTGGGACATTTATTGTAGGGTCGTTTGCACACACACAAAAAATAGAAAATAAATTGTCAATAAGCAAAGCAAGTGGCTTCGAAATTCGATGATGCCAGTTAATCATTTTTTGTTCACGCGGAATTTATAATTGGAGGAATTTTTTTCTCGAGAAATGTATTTTCCGTGAGAAAGAAATTCCTTGAGAATATTCATAATTGGGATGAATAACTTTTAATTGGAACTTTTTAGTCAGTATAAATCATAATTCTAGTTAGATATTGGTTAATATTTAATTAGAAAAAATATTGTGGTGGCATCTACGCAATTATTGAGGCAGTCACGGAAAAATTAAATGCAAGTCTGTTTTTTTTAATATAACAAAAATGGATTTTCCCTTTAACAAAATATGGCAGAATTCTTTATAAATGAAATGCAAAATGGAAAATCAATTTTGTGCTAATTCTTAACAAAATTAATAAAATATATATATGTTATTATATTTATTAATATTTGTAATTTTATTTGACACAATTTCACACACAGTTTTACAGATCAACTGTTTTAATTAGAAAAAATATTGTGGTGGCATCTACGCAATTATTGAGGCAGTCACGGAAAAATTAAATGCAAGTCTGTTTTTTTTAATATAATAAAAATGGATTTTCCCTTTAACAAAATATGGCAGAATTCTTTATAAATGAAATGCAAAATGGAAAATCAATTTTGTGCTAATTCTTAACAAAATTAATAAAATATATATATATGTATTATTATATTTATTAATATTTGTAATTTTATTTGACACAATTTCACACACAGTTTTACAGATCAACTGTTTTCAACTGATTTAGAAGTTTTCTGTTTTTGAAACAGTAGTGCCAATTTGTAACATTTTGTGATGTAATGAAAATCGCAGAATAATAAGTTAATACACAATAAAAAATATTAAATTTTTAAGTTTTATATACATATTGCAATAAAAAAAACTTTGGTAAATTTACATTGAAGATAGTCAGAAATGAATGAGAAAAAATATATAGACATTTTAGAAAAGCACATTTAATGTTAAACTTTATGCACAAAATATATGGGTTTTTGTTGTTTCGAATTTAACTGTGGCTCTAAGTGAAAAGTTTTAGACCGATCGTATATTACATCTTGAGGATCCTCACCTAATATTTTCAAATATTTTAAATTCTTTTTAACTCATTTAACCTCATTACGAAAATAGTAAAACAGTAAATATGGAAAATCCACGCACCTCAAAAAATTGTTTTCTATGAAATAAATTAAAGACATTTCATATTATACAATTTTCTTTCAAAAATGTATCAATTATTGCAAATTTGAAATTTGACATATAGTATTTGTACATATATTTGTATAGATTTCGCAGTATGAAAAGAACTATTATTTCTTTATTTAGAATATATGTAAGTATTGCTCGCAAAAAAATGCAACATCATGAATGAAACACATAGACGACTGCTGGCAGCAGCATTTGTAGTCGTATAGTCAGCTACTTGATTTTTCTGAATAGACAGCAACATATAATACAATTGCATTTTTATTTAAATATACAATTACTTTTACTTATTTAAAATGCATTAGTACAACATAAAAATAAATAAATTAGTTTAACGCCTTTTGATTATTAATGGAATTATAGCCTTTCATTTTGCGTTTTTTTTTTTAAACAAAATAAAATATTTCATAGCACTAACTTCTTTTACATATTTTGTTATATTGTCAACACTATTTTTGTTTTGTAGGCAACAAAACACACTTGCAGTTTTTTTTTTCTATTTGAAGAACATATGACTGCCATTGTTGATGTTGTAGAGTTGTTTTTTTTTTGATTTTGTTTCGTTAACTCTTTTGTATTAAAGCACCTCCAATATATGTATCCATTTTAGTTTGCAAATTCAGTATATTTATAATTTATTACTTACAGCAAAAAATAATAGAAACAATTTTATCAGTTATGCTTACGAAACTATATAAATAGACTTGAAGTTGGCTGCAAAAGCAGTAGCCTGTGTAAAGAACAAGTTAGCGACATGTAACTGTTACGTAACGTGTCAGCCTTTTTTTCACATGAAAAGTATTGGGACGTTCCGGTTACGTTCGGTAACTGTTTTAAATGATTTTCATGTAAAAAAAAACAACTGACTCGTTACGGTTACGGTTAGAAAACATTGACCTTTTATATGTATTATAATGCTATGAATGCATTTATCTTTATTTTATTTTATTTATATATTCTTTTTTTTTTTGTATTGTATATTATTTTTTTTTATTATTATTGCTATTTCATTTAATTATTTTTTTCTTTAAATAAATTAATACATAAAAATTTATTTTTTAAATTATTGGTGAACTTTTACTCCCTTTATTTACTGTCTTTATATTAACTGGTAGTGTCTGCTTGTCGACAAAATTTTGGATCGATTTTTAGCCCCTTTCCCGTGAGCCAATCGATCTGAAATTTTGCATGCAGGCTCGTGGCAATGACAGAAATGATCTAACAAATTTTTTTAGTGATGCCAAAACAATGGAAACTTTTAAAATTTTCTACCAGAGTTCACAAAAAAATGTACAAAGGGTTTGTTTTTATTATATTATTACCACAACGACCACAAAAACAACAAGTCCAGCTATGACAACAATGCAACATTTAGAATAACAACAGGAACAATATGGAAACATCATGTTTTTAATTTTTTTTTTTAATTTTTCATAGATTTACCTGGACCTGTTCCACCGATTTTAATGATTTTTGAAGTAGAAATCTTCCCATGAATTTGGTGAATCATTCTCACTAAAAATTATCACCCTAGCTATCCTATTGAGGGCGTGATCGTGACAAGAACAACATAGAAAATTATATTTTTTCAAGACTTTTTTTAGTTCTTCATTCAAATCTCGGGCCCTAATCGACCGATTTGGACGATTTTAAATAGCAAACTTTTCAGGATGTTAATGAATCATTTTTTATGCCAACAAGCACCCTAGCTGCCCGATTGATGCCGTCATCGTGATTTCCACAGACGGACAGACGGACAGACGGACATCGCTATATCAACTCCGGTTGTTATAAGGATCACAAATATATATATTTTATGGGGTCCAAAATTTTTTTTTCTAATTATTACAAACGGAATGACAAACTTATATATACCCTCTGCACACTGGAGTGGAGGGTATAAAAATGTCTGAGGTGAAAAATTTATATATTCTATAAGATCGAAAAATCTTCGAGTGATTAAAGTGACAAAATATTTGGAGGTGAAAACAAATTATTACCTTTTAAATATAAATTTGAGGTTCAAGAAATAATAATGATGAAGAACATGAAAATTCATTAATTGTAGTGGTAAAAAATATTGTTTTTTTTTAACTCAAATAACTTTTTCTGGCGAAACAACTGACTGAGGTCTAAAAAAGTTTTTAAATTATCCTGAAATGCTATGAATGTCTCCTGAATCACAATATTTTTTTTAATTTCATTACTTTTTTAAATGTAAACATATTTGTTGTTTTTTGAATTTCAATTTGTGTTTAAAGAATAAAATTTATATTTTAAAAATTCAATTGATGTCTTCTAAATTTCAAGTTATTATTTGCGACATTTTAATATGATTTTCTGAAATTCAATTGATATTTTCTAAATTATAATTGGAAATCTCAATTCCAATTTCTAGAATTGATATTTTCTTAAATTTGAATTGAAAATTTAAAAGGTGCAATTTTGTATTTATGTCAATAATAATGCTTTAGTAATTATAAACAATTTTTAAAAATTAGATGTAATCAGATATTTTGTAGGTAAAGCAGAATAATAATTTTATATAACTATGTAGAACTGTTTTGAAAGCAAAAAACTCATTGATGAATTCGGCAACTCTATTTTGTAAAAATAAAAAGTTAATATGCCAAACTTATGTTCATATTTGTAAAAGAATAATGGAAAAAGATATGAAATAAAAGACCAGCCTGCGTGTACTCTTAACATATTTGTGTTTGATATCTAATTGAAAATGTGGACATTCATGTTAAAATAGAAATAATTATTGCAAAGCTAATTAGAACAAAAATTGTGGCGCCATCTACTGTGGCATAGCAATACCGAGCAAAATGAAGTGTCACTCTGTTAACACAAAACAAATGTATTTTCCCTAAAACAAAATACATATTGGAGAATTTTATATAAATAAAATAATATACCGACTTATTTCTAACATGCGGTTATTACGAATATACACATATAGAATATATGTATATTTTTATATTTAATATTGTATGTATGTATGTATATTTAAGTATTACTCACAAAAAATACAACATCTTAAGTTATTGTTATGTTTTTCTTTAAATAAATTAATACATAAAATTTTTTTTTGGTAAATTGACAGTTTTTTTTTTATTAACAACTGTAGTTTAGCATTATTTGCTTTAGATGTTGGTGAATTTTTACTCCCTTTATATTAACTCGTAGTGTCTGCTTCTCTGCATGTCGCTAAAATTTTGGATCGATTTTTAACCCCTTTCCCGTAACTCAATTGATCTGAAACTTTGCAGGCAGGCTCATAGCGATGACAAAAATGATTTAGCAAATTTTTTTTAGTGATGTCAAAACAATGAAAACTTTAAAATTTTCTACGAGAGTTGATAAAAAAAATGTACAAAGGGTTAGTTTTTATTATATTATTACCACAACGACCACAAAAACAACAAGTCCAGCTATGGCAACAATTCAACATTTCGAATAACAACAAGAACAATACAGAAACATATATTTTTAATTTTTTTTACTTCTTCAGTGATTTCTCGGGAGCTGTTTAACCGATTTTCATGATTTTTCAAACAGAAACCCTCTCATAATATTGGTCAATCATTCCCACTACAAACGAGCACCCCATTATCCTATTGCGGGCGTGATCGTGACAAGAACAACATAGACAAATCATATTTTTTCAAGACTTTTTTTCCTTCTCCATTCAATTCTCGGGACCTAATCAACCGATTTGGACGATTTTAAATAGCAAACTTCTAAGGATGTTAGTGAATAATTTTTATGCTAACGAGCACCCTAGCTGTCCGATTGAAGCCGTCATCGTGATTTCCACAGACGGACAGACGGACATCGCTATATCAACTCCGCTTGTTATAAGCGTCACAAATATATATATTTTATGGGATCCAACATATTTTTCTAATTATTACAAGCGGAATGACAAACTTATATATACCCTCTGAACACTGGGGTGGAGGGTATAAAAACAAAACCTATAGAAGTCATGGAGAAAAATAATATCTTGAGGATAACTAAATTTTTATGGTGAAAAAAGTTTTGTAGTAAAAACAAATTATGATGGAAAAGAACATTTTTAACCCTGGAAGGTTACTCTTCATTTTAGTACATTAAAGTTACTCTTCGTCGAATCGACGAACAATTTTTTTAAAAAATTTCTAGCTGAACGATTTTTAAAGTAAAAAAATAAATAAAAGCTTTTTTAGTTAAACATTTTATTAAAAAATAAAGAACAAAATAAAATATAAAAATAAAAATTCTTTTTCAGTCTTAAAATTCGGTACAAATTGGGCCCCTTTTTTTAGCTTACATGATAAAATGAACTTATATGATAAAATGATAAAATGGTTTATATGATAAAAATGAGCTTTGTCGATTCGACGAACAGTAACCGTCCAGGGTTAAAAAGTCACGAAAAAAATAAAAAAGTTTTATGGTGAAACAAGTTTTGAGGTAAAAAAAACTGGGATAAAGTAAATATTTTGAAAATTGAGATGAAATACATGTATGTTTTGGCCGAAAAAATCAAAAATAATTTATTGGAACTAAATCTGGAGAACAAAATGTGTTACAAAATAGAAAAAATTTAATATACTTTTAAAATTACCTAGTGTAAGTTGTTATCGGCAAAAAATGTATTTTCAATAATTCACAGACGAAAATTTTTTTTGATTAAATCAATTTTGAAACAATTGTAAATTATAAAAAAAAAATTTTTTTTAAAAAACCTATCCAAAAACTTTAAATGTAGATTGTTTTTGTTGTTAGAGAACCATAACACATCAAAGAAATATAGTGGTTATCTCTGTTATTTTTTTGTTGCATAGTACTATTAAAAAAAAAAGTGGCACTTACTGAGAAAAATTTAAATATTATTAAAAAAAGATGTAACTTTACCATTTTTTAACCGATTCTTAGAAACAGGACTTTTTTTTTTTTTTTTTTTTTTTTTTTTTTATTTTATTTATTTTATTAAAAGTATTTGCTTAACCTAATGTTATCACACAATTTACAGAGTTTTAGTTGTTTATTAACTTTTCATCGATAATATTTATTAGTTATTGAAAATAACATATATATTTAAGAATAAAAATTTATTTCAGAGGAAAAATTCATTATGAAAAACCTCTGATTTAGTATAAGACAGACCAACTCCCCAATCATACAGCAGGTCTACAAAACACAGTTTTACGATTCTGCAATATGCCTTGTGGGAGCCTGAAAACAGTGAAGTTAGGTTTAAAAGTAAACAAAAAAAAAACATAAATATTATAATAATTATATTCCAAAAATTTTATAGAAAAATGTATTAGAATAATTATAATTATAATGAATAATTATTATTTACAGAAACATAATTGATTTTAAGAATTATATGAAATACAACATCAAGTCACAGCCCAAATACTATAACTTAGTTAAAGTATCTGAGCCGTACATAGATGTTCAATCATACAAGCTGGAAATAAGTGGATTATCTGATAATGTGCAGAAAAATTTAAAGCGCTCTGTGGTAGAATGTATTCTATCACGTATTAAACTAATATTGTTATTGTTGTGAAGATCTTTGGTGGAGAAGTGCCATGGCAGATTTAACATCATTTTCAGCAGTTTGTTTTGACAAATTTGCAATTTCTTGACATGCGACATAGCGCAAACACCCCAGACTGGGTTTGCATATAGGATAATAGACTGAAATATGACCTTTGCTAAAATAATTTTGTTAGCAATACTTAATGGAGATCCACGTTTTATAAGAGGGTATAACATGTTTCTTGCAATGTTAAATTTTTCTATCTGTTTCTTTATATGGAAATCAAAAATTAGTTTTCTATCCAAGTATACCCCTAAATATTTAACATTATCGGCCCACGGTACACGAGTCCCATTAATTTCCAATTGGCTAGTAGGATAAAAACAAGATTTGCGCTTTCGGGTGAAAAATACAGCTTGAGTCTTGTCCTCATTAATTCTTATCTTCCACTTTTGAAAATAAGCTACCAATAAGTCCAATGCGCACTGCAATTCAGTCACAATATCTGGACCATACTGGTGCGAAAAAAATATGCAGGTGTCGTCAGCATATGCTGCACACTCACATCTGTTCAGATCTGGCATGTCTGAACAAAATAATGTATATAATAGTGGGCCCAGAACAGAGCCTTGTGGGACTCCAGCTGGGATCTCAAAGAGATCGGAATAACTATCATTTAGACATACACAATACAATCTATTTTTTAAAAAGTATTCGATGGTCTTAACAAGATAAAGTGGAAAATTTAATTGGATCATTTTATACAATAATCCATTATGCCATACTGTGTCAAATGCTTTTGCAATGTCCAAAGTAATAAGAATTGTCGAATTTCCAATTCCAAAACCAGTATTTATATGGTTGTAAATCCGTTTAATCTGGTGAACGGTACTATGAAATGGCCTGAACCCAAATTGATTCCTTGGAATAATATTAAATCGTTCCACAAACTTCAAAATTCTCACTTTAAGAACTTTTTCCAGTACTTTACTTAGGCTACTGAGTAAACTTATTGGTCTGTAGCTTCTGGCTGAATTTGGGGGTTTATTCGGTTTCAGTATTGGTACAACCTTAGCGGTTTTCCATATTTTCGGAAAATATTGCAGTTTTAAACAACAGTTTATTATAAAGCACAGATATATAATTGAAGACTTTGGTAATTGTCTTAACATAAAGTTCTTAATACCGTCTAAACCAGAAGCCTTCCTTGGTTTCAAGTCTCTAATAATATTTCGAATCTCATTAACATCTGCAAATTCCTCCCTAGCCGTAAAGATTTCTAGTGAAGAGAATCTATCAATTACACTATTAACCATTGAGATATGTGTTTGAGTACCTAAATCTTCCGAAACTCGATGGTTTTTCAAAAAATTTAACGCGAGTTGATTCACCTTATCCTCATCACTATAAAATGTAGTAGAATTTTCCAGTAAGGGTGGTATAAACATTTTCTTTTTTCTTAAGCATTTTGATATATTCCAAAAAGGTTTTGACGCTTTATCCAAACCCCTTATTTTGTTATTCCAAGTTTTATTCCTCAATTTTGAAATTTCATTACGAATTTTTATGCAATACCCCTTCATAGTTTCCAGGTAGAGCGGACTCCTGTATCTAATCCATTGTCGACGGTAATAATTTCGTACACTTATCAATTGTCTAATATTGGGTGGTAATTGGTTTGTCCTTAGGTCCAAATTTAGTTTTGGAACCGCAGTATCAACAGCATTTAATATGCTTTTAGTCAAAATATCGACACTAACGTCAATTGTGTTAGTGTTTGTTACATTGCCCAACTCACAAGGTAAATGGGAGACTGACGTATCAATTGAGGATTTGTAAAGTCCCCAATTCGCCCTTGTATAATCAGGAATCAGTTGTTCTACACGCGAAATCCCTAAGTTTAATTCAAAAAAGACAGGTAAATGATCAGACCCTAAAGTGTTCATTGTTATAGGGTTTGTAACGTACTGAGGGATATTTGAAATTACAATATCTAAAGTTGAAGGGCTTTTGTTACTTGAAGTAGGAATATAAGTCGGTGTTGCAGGATGCAAGACGGTGTATGGAAGTATAGACACTGTTTCGGAAACAATGTTTCCCCAAACGTTAGCACGATTGCAATTCCAATTTCTATGTCTACTATTCAAATCTCCGCATATCAATATTTTGCTGTCGATTCTTAGAATTTTTCTTATGTCTTTTCTAAATAAGCCTTTCGTTACAGAATTTGCAACGCCGCCTGGAAAATACACTGAAAATAAGTTAAATTCTCCTAAATCAGGGATATTTATACATATTCCTACATTCTCAATTAGTTTTGTATTCACAAATATAGGTCTAAAATTTTTTATATTTTTCTTCACAAGAATAGCAACTCCTCCACCACTTCGATCTGTTCGATCACATCGTATAAAATAGTATCCCATTTGTGGAATATTTACAGTATTTATCAACCAAGTTTCTGTAAGAAAGCATAAATCTATATTTTTACTATTTAAAAAATCATAGAGTTCTAAAAATTTATTTCTTATACTTCTACAATTCCAAAATATAACATTTAATTTATTGGTTGCCATTATGATTTACTTATTATTATACAAATATTTAGTAGCTAATTGTGTGATTACATAAAATTGTTCTTCTTTACATTTACAATCTTTTAATTTGTTTAAAACATCTAAAACAAGTTGACTTATCTCTTCTGCTGTGAACAGATCATTTGAATTATTAGTGTTTCTCTTAAAACTACTAAATTGAGGTTTTGGCCAAACTGCTCTCTTATTTTCAACTTGACGATTAGCCTTCGGTAAGCTAGGAAATTCATTATTTTCTAAATTATTAATATTTATTGCTGTAACATTGTTATTACTTCTGCCTTGGGTACTTTTATAAGCATAACGATTATTTCTTCGTTGAATATTTTCTCTGAGAAGAAGAAATGATTCTCTTAGTGGACAAGAAGTGTCATTTGCCGTGTGAGCTTCATTGCAGTTTGCACATTTGATTTTTTCTTTATTTGGACATTCGTTGGTTTTATGTCTACCAGAGCAAAACGCACATTTTGTTTTTATTGAACACCCCTTCTCTCCGTGTCCATACATTTGACAATTATAACATTGTACAGGTTTATTTTTTAATTTTCTTTGATAATCCCATCTGATTATCATGTGGAAAAGAGTTTTGACGTTTTGTTTTAAATCTTGTAGTTTAACTGAACCATTTTCAAAGTAAACGATGTAAAACGTATCAACATATTCATTGTAATTTTTTTCAATTTTTTTGACGTCTGTACATTTGTACTTGAGTGAAATCATTGCTTGTTTTACTTCTTCAGCTGATTTACCATCAAGACCGAATAAGACAAATCTGAAGGGCTTACCATGCTTTGATTCATGAGTAAAAAACTGACAATTGTGTTCCTTTAGAATTGTAACAATCACGTTGAATGTTTCTATTGTTTCACTAATTATTTTTATTCCAATTGAAATTTTTTTCAGGCTATATTTAGTCATACCTTTACTTTTAAACATTTTATGAAATGTTTCACAATTATGCGAGAGAACTTTAATGGGAGAAATATAGTCTTTTTTAACATTTTGCACTTGCACTTGAGTGTCTTTATTTTGCGAATTTTCATCATCTAAAGCTTGTAAAGGAGTCCAATAATTAAATCGCCTCATTTTGCAACCTGAGGAATTTTTTGAGGACCTTTGGTCCTCAGGTGTAGCCAATCTTTTGGAAATTTTGTTTTTTTTATTACTAATTAAGTGATCAATTATACACAGAAGCGAAGTAAAAGACACGTCAATTACGGCTGACTGTTGTCAGAGAACTGAAGAAACAGGACTTATTTTACTCACTAAAAGCGGCAAAGTTGAAAAAATTATATATATATGTATATGAGGCATTTCATGTCAAGTGGCCCAACTTTTGAAACCGATATCTTCTTATCGGCTGGTCCTATTGGTTAGTAGTTTAGACACAATTTTTCAACAATATCGGTCAAGAACTCTCTGAGTTAGAGGGAGTCAAAATTTGACATTTTGGCCAAACAGGTGTTTTTTCTCATCCATGTAACTTATTACCTATTATTCTTAGCAAAATTTGTCCCCAATAGTTTAGATAGCTATTTCTTCAGTCTTTCGAAAAATTTTCTTAATTATTTTTTTGCTAAATCAAAATTTTTTTGACTTTTTTTTCAAAAAATACCTTTTTTTTTTGCTCAAAAGAAAGCTTAAGTTTTTTCCTTTAAGAGCTTTTTGATCGCTTAGAGTGATGCATGTGGAATATCTATCAAAAAAATAAATGTTCTGTAACTCAAGACAGAGGTTTTTCAATTTTTAGCATGTGCACTGTTTTGAATTTTTTCCTATTTGTGTGTAAGTATTTCTAAAATCTTATTATTATTATTAATTAACCTTTCCGACGGTATGCAACATACCTAACTAAAATTTCATACCTTCGATACTGTAATACCCGCAATATGTTAAGCTCAGGAAAAAAATCACTTTTTTCTACAGAAATGTTGAAAAATTACTTTTTTATTTATTTGTAGTAATAATTAAATTAATATAGATATAATAATAATAATAAAAATAATAATAATAATAATAAAATAATTTAATAAAATTTAATCTTAATCACATTAGATCTATTTATATCATAACTATTTTTATACCCTATACCACTATGTGGTTTGGGTATAATGACTTTGTGCTGCTGATTGTAACTACCAAAAATATTTGTCCTAGACCCATCTTTTATTATACCGATCGAATAAATTTTAGTGAAATTTGGTATATAAGCTTTTGTCGGCCATAGGATGAACGCTATTGAAAATGGTGAAATTCGGTCTGTGTTCAGAAGTAGTCCCCATCCACATGACTCCTATGAAATCGAGTCCAAATATAAATGACTCGGTCTAGATCGACTATAATTTTCTTACTTGTTTTCTACTGAAATGTAAAGCTTAATATGTTTTAGCTAATGTTTTGAAGGATATGGATATCGACGAAGGACTTTTAAATCTTGCTCAGTTTTGTATTAACACTGGCCATGAGTTTGGAAACAATTTAGATGTGAGAGATCTTCGTCCACACTCTACAACTGTGTCCAGAAATATTGGAAGCCTCTATGAAGATCTATAAAAGAAATTGGTTTCAGTATAACGTGCGATTTATGGAGCAAGAATTATTTAAGAAAATCATACATATTATCTTTATAAAATCTAGAAACATACAAAATAAAATTTTTGGAATGATCGGAATGGCAAGTGACAGAAATACCGGTAAGTTTTTTAGCGCGAGTATAAACTTTATACCGTTACATATTTCATTAAATAATTAAAGGTGTTAATATTAGAAATAAAATCAACGAACTGATAAATAATCTCATTGAAGGAGCAATACCTGATATAGCTGAAGTCAACGCAATGGTAGGATATTGCACCAAGCTACTTAAATATTTCAAGAAGTCAGGGTTAATAGTTCTCTAAACACTACGTTAAAAAGCTTTACGCCAACACGATGGAACTCTGTTTTCTAGTTATTAAAATCGATGCAGTTAAACTGGGTCTGTATAACGCAGATACTTCAAGAAAAACAGCAGACTAATAGATTGACAAATCTTAATATAACCAATATTAATGAAATAATTGAGATTCTTAAACCATTTGAGGAAGTTTATAAGCTTTTGGAAGGAGAAACATATCCTACAATTCTTCATGATTATCCTCATACAAGAAAACTTAAAAGAGTAGTCGTAATAAATGACCAAAATGATTCAGAAACTATTAAAAATGTAAGGAGCAAATTTTACTTTATATAGAATCTGTGATGCAAACATAAAGGACTTTCATAAAATTGCACTCTTTTTATTTTCACCGGCGAACAAACTGCTAAATTTTTCGGAGGGTGAGAAAAGAAGTATTCATGGGCAATACAAAAAAATGTTAGAAACATACAAAGGTACTTCGACTATCGCAGACACAACAATGGACTCTGTAAATTCTGAGGATGATTCCTTTAACGAATTCGTACAAGCTGTATTTCCACCCGAATACGATGACCAAGTGCACAATGAAATCTTGAGATGTGAGAGTCAGACAATTTTATACCACAAGGAATTCGATCCACTGGAGTGGTGGGAAGCCCGTAAAAGAGAATATCCTTTACTTTTCAAGTAAAGTTGTTTTGTATTAGCGATACCAGCCAGCTCCGCTGCATCGAAAAGGCTCTGTTCAAAAGCTCGACATTTGTTAGCTGAAAAAGGATCGTTGCTCGGAGGAAGCCCAGTAAGTGTAAATCAAATAATGTTTTTACACAATAACTTTAATTTGAATGCCTTGCATACAATGAAATCAAATGATGAGTAAAGCAGAAAAATTACCGTTAAACGTTTTATTGGAAAAAATGTAAAACTGAGTAATATTTTTTATACCCTATACCACTATGTGGTTTGGGTATAATGACTTTGTGCTGCTGTTTGTAACAACCAAAAATATTTGACCTACACCCATCTTTAATTATACCGATCGAATCAGAATCACTATCTGATTCGATTTAATGATGTCCGTCCGTCCGTCCGTCCGTCTGTGTGTCCATGTAAAGCTTGTAATCAAACTGCAGGTCGCAAATATGAATATATTTTGGCGAAATTAGGTATTTGATCTTTTATCGGCCATGGGATGAACGCTATTGAAATTGGTGAGAATCGGTCCATGTTCAGACCTAGCCCCCATACAAATGACCCCTATGAAATCAACATATATTGCCATAAGATCCAAATTATCATACAAATCTTAGTCAAATTGGGTTTGTATGTATATATTACATCCATTAATCAGCAGTCCAAAAATGATCCCTATTGGGCTACTCTTAGTTATAGGCCCCAAATAGAGCTGCTTCCCGATCTTCATTTAAATCTATCAAAAAACAAAAATATTGCACTGCTTCTTCTCAAATTTTGTTTGTATATATTTTTGCGAAATACAAGAGACTTTACCAAACATGGTCAGGATCGGTCCATTTTTGGGCCTAGTCCCCATATAGATATAGCATCCGATATGAACTTTTTCATATCTGCAGCCGAAAAAATTAATAAAAATCCCACTCAAATTTGGTTTATGCTTTTTTTCTATATCCAGTTAGTTGGGCCTGAGAGATAGGGTCTCTAAACGCATGGTATAGGGTATCGTATAGTCGGTCTAGACCGACTATAATTTTCTTACTTGTTATTATTATTATACTATATATTAATTTAATTATTATTACAAATAAATAAAAAAAAAATAATTTTTCAACATTTCTCTAGAAAAAAAGTTATTTTTTTTCCTGAGGTTAACATATTGTGGGTATTATAGTATTGAGGGTATGATATTTTAGTTAAGTATGTTACATACCGTCGGAAAGGTTAATTTGTCTTGTTTCTCAGTATACTTTTATTTTTAAGTTTTTAGAAACACTTACACACTAATAGAAAACAATTCAAATTAGTGTATATGCTAAAAATTGAAAAACCATCGTCTGGAGTTACAAAACATTTATTTTGATAGATATCCCACTCGCATCCCATGAAGCGACCAAAAAGCTTTTAAAGGAAAAAACCTGAGCTTTCTTTTGAGCAAAAAAAAAAAAAAATAAAATAAAGGGCATTTTTTGAAAAAAAAAAATTGATTTAGCAAGAAAAAAGTAAAAAAAAAAATTTTTTTTTTCAAATTTTTTTTCGAAAGATTTAAGAAATAGCTATCTAAACTATTTGGGACAAATTTTGTTAAGAACAATAGGTACTAAGTTACTTGGATGAGAAAAAAACACCTGTTTGGTCAAAATGTCAAATTTTGACACCCTCTAACTCAGAGATCTTATTGAAAAATTGTGTCGAAACTACTATCCAATAGGACTAACCTTGGTGCAAATTTCATCCCGATCGGAAGACATCGGTTTCGAAAGTTGGGTGACTTGACATGAAACGCCCCATATATATAATTGGAAAGCTTAACCATTCGTCTTTCTAAAACCGTTCAAAAGATTAAAAATCGGTTCAAAACTGATTTAGTCCCTGAAGTCTTGAAAAAATGTTTTTTTTATCGATAATTTCATTCAGATTTTGAGGGTTTATTCAAAATTCTGAAAATTGGGTCGTTTCGAAAGTATATTTTCACTGTAACACCGTGTTAGTGTAAAATCTATGTATTATATCCCAGAAAAGAAAAATGGGGAAAAGTTTTTTTTTAAATTTGTAAAATTTGTAAAAATATTTTTAAACATTAATTTACGGGTTGAAAACAGGTTTTAAGGACAAAATTGTTTAAGGCAAAACCAACGATTTATCGAGTTTTGTGAAAATAATAGCCTCGATTTCAGAAATTCTCTCTTTGGTGCGACGTCCTAATGGGATCATATTCACGAAATGATAAGCGGTGTTTTACACATTTGACTTAGTTCTTGGTTTTTTCTTTCTTACCCTTCCGTTTTGTATGAAAGTTTATGAGATCTCTTCATATTTTCACTCATAACTTTTGATACTAATGAATAAAATAAAGCTATCGAATCTATTTAATATTGAATCCCTATGAATGATTTCAGTAGACGGACACTACAAGGTCATCTGCCTATCGATTACTTACACAGCTAAAAAGAAAATCGGATTTTGATTTTAGATTAAAATAAAAATTTTTTCAAATTCTTTCAGACTTATTTCTTGAAGTCATAGCCGCCCATTAAACGAAAATAAATTTATTTATTTCAATACCTTTTAAACATCTCAAAGATAGTTTTTATTGCCTTAACTCTAAAATTTGAATTTTCTAATAACTAAATGAGCATTTTAAAAATGTTAAATTCTAGGTAACTTAAGTCTGAATAAATCTATGAAATATAATTTGAAAATTAAAAAATTTGTGCACGTCTTTAGCCGTGTTTTCTTACTTTCTCAACTGCTTTAGTCGAACGTAGCCAACATCAAAGACCTTTGCAACTGATCCATGGTTTTCGAAGAATATGTTCTATTTAAATCGATTTCATTATGGTCCACTGAAGCAGGATATTTTTGATTTAAGTCGATTTCTTCATCATCCTCTAGAGCAGCCAACATTAGCGATAGCTGTTGCTGATCCATCGTTTTTGAATAATAGGTTTTGTTTAGATCGATTTCTTCTTGATGTTTCTCCTCATCCTCCAAAGCAGCCAACATTAGCGATATTTGTTGATTTGTCATAGTTTTTGAATAATATGTTTTATTCAAGTCAATATCTTCTAATTCTTCAGTTTGATCATTGTCGTCTTCCAAAGCCGCCAACATTTGGGAAACTTCTTGCTGATCCATAGTTTTTGAATAATAGGTTTTGTTTAAATCGATTCCCATAAAATCTTTTTCCTCATCTTTGTAGCTCAAAGTCTTACTACTTGGGCAGTTTATGTTGACAATATCAGTCTTCCGGGTGCATCCATTAAAAGTATATGGGCATGTTAAATATTTCTTAGATGATGTTGTATTTATCTGGGTTCTTTGAATTTTTTGTACCATTTCCCCATATTTCTTATCGTTTTCGAACTTAATTGTTTTGAAGTCCATATTAAAAGATATTACTGCAATTTTTTTTCTAATTCGCTCTTTATAAGTTAATGTATCTTTTGACACTGATTTAAACTCAGTTGCATGCTTAACTTATATACTTTTCTAGCCTGTGATAATAGACACCATTTTTATAAGAATATGTTCAGGTAAAGCCACCTGCAACTTATCTTTATTGAGATTCAAAACTGGCACAATTTAGTACCTAAGAAAATTTGTATCTTAAATGTGCGCAGCATCGTTGCAATATTAATTTGGGTTTTCCCTTGTCTGTTCAGGTCAATGTACAGGTAGTACAAGTAGTAAATTTTAAATCTAAAATAGGAAAATTTCTTTTGTAATTTTCAAAAATAAATTCTTAAAAAAACTCATGAGTTTTATATTTTGTATATGCCAAAAAAAAAGAAATTGGCTGTTCGAATGCTTTCGAAAATGTCGAAAAACTTCACGATGAAAGTGTGCGAGACTGTTGAAGCCATAGACATATAATAAGAATATGGCTTTGAAATTATGGTTTTTAATGATCAATTGGGATTTTGAATAAAAGCAAAATCGCTAAAACATAAAATCGTGAAAACGTAAAATCCAAGAACGCAAAAATATATAATTAGCAAATATGGAAAATCGCCAAAATGCAAAATCACAAAAAATACCAAACTATAAAAACGCTAAAATATAAAATCGCTAAAAAGTAAAATCACAATATCGCTAAAATGTAAAATCGTGAAAACATAAAATCCAAAAACGCAAGAATGTAAAATTAGCAAATATGGAAAATCGCCAAAACGCAAAATCACAAAAACACCAAACTAAAATAAATATAAAATATAAAATCGCTAAAACGTAAAATAAGAATATCGCTAAAATGGAAAATCGTGAAAACGTAAAATCCAAAAACGCAAAAAAGCAAAATTTTGCAAATATGGAAAAGCGCCAAAACGCAAAATCACAAAAACACCAAACTATATAAACGCTAAAATATAAAATCGCTAAAACGTAAAATCACAAAATCGCTAAAACGTAAAATCGTAAAAACGTAAAATCCGAAAACGCAAAAATGCAAAATTTTGCAAATCTGGAAAAGCGCCAAAACGCAAAATCACAAAAACACCAAACTATAAAAACGCTAAAATTTAAAATCGCTAAAAAGTAAAATCAAAAAATCGCTAAAACGTTAAATCGTGAAAACGTAAAATCCAAAAACGCAAATTGTAAAATTAGCAAATATGGAAAATCGCCAAAACGCAAAATCACAAAAACACCAAACTATAAAAACGCTAAAATATAAAATCGCTAAAACGTAAAATCGCAAAACCGCTAAAACGTAAAATCGTAAAAACGTAAAATCCAAAAACGCAAAAAGGCAAAATTTTGCAAATATGGAAAAGCGCCAAAACGCAAAATCACAAAAACACCAAACTATAAAAGCGCTAAAGTACAAAATCGCTAAAATGTATAATTAGCAAATATGAAAAATCGCCAAAACGCAAAATCACAAAAACACCAAACTATAAAAATGCTTAAATATAAAATCGCTTAAACGTAAAATCACAAAATCGCTAAAATGCAAAATCGTGAAAACGTAAAAGCACAAAAACGCAAAAAGATAAAATTAGCAAATTTGGAAAATAGCCAAAACCCAAAACCACAAAAACACCAAACCATAAAAACGCTAAAACATAAAATCACAAAATCGCTAAACTGTAAAATCGTGAAAACGTAAAATCCAAAAACTCAGAAATGTAAAATTAGCACATATAGAAAATCGCCAAAATGCAAAATCACAAAAACAGCAAACTTTAAAATCGCTAAAATATAAAATCGCTAAAACTTAACATCAGAAATTCGCTAAAATATAAAATCGTGAAAACGTATAATCCAAAAACGCAAAAATGCAAAATCACGAAAACACCAAACAATAAAAACGCTAAAATATAAAATCGCTAAAACGTAATATCGCAATAACGTGAATTGTTAATAAATATTTAGTAGATATTATATTTAATTGGGCGCCTTAGGTGCGTTACAACTAACTATGTAGTTGGCAACAAATAAAATCGGGTGACAACTTCAGAGGATTGCTTGACCCTGCAGCACTCTAAACAAAGCATTTCTGCGGTCGAACCGGCGCACGACTCGCAGCTGTTCCACTCAAATTACTCTTTACCTCACACAGTTCAATTGTTTGGGCTGGGGATTTTTTCAAATGTTCACCTTGAATGTGTCCATCGATCCCTCTTTTGGGATTTTTGATTTCGGCTCATATTTCTCCAAAACTTGGTTTTTATGAAAAAAAAGAAGAAAAAAATGACCCTACGCAAGAGTGGGGATTTTTTTTTTAAATTTTCCGTTGAGAGTCTTCGTTCGTGTCTGCATGAAACTGAAAGCTGTTGATCATTCCGCATTTTTTGCAACCTCTTCCTTATATATACCCCTAACTTCAACAATCTTCTTCTGTATGTTCTTATTTCGTGATTCACAGTATGTTGTTGTTCCTGGCTTTCTTGATAAATATAGTGTTTTAACAAAGCATTTCATAACGCAGTCTACCGTATTTAGTGTCATTTTCCAACAGTAAAATCTGCTGGTCGGTTTGGAATTACCTTCCATTTGTCAAAAATTAAATTTCTTCGAACACATTCATGTTTGATCAAAAACAATGACTAAAACTAAACACACTTTGAAAAGATTACTCAATATTTCGCTTTAAAATTTTTAATTTAATTACTAGCAGCTTGGCACATTGCAGAGATCTGCAGGGACTACTGAAAAAGTGAGCAGAGTTGAATCATGATTTATATTTTTTGAACTTATACGCATTCATACTTATTGAAATGTTGTCGAACCTGATATGCACGCTAAAGATTGAGGTACTCATGATACTCATACTTAACAATATTTGTGGCTTTGTTGATTTAGACTCTCCTTCACAAAATGTCTGTAGACGATGCAAAATAAGTTTGATTGGAATACGAACATTTAAATACTCATTGTGAGGATATGCGTTTGAGCTATTGCATTAGTATAATAAATATACATGTATAAATATACATGTATTTGTACATGGATGAGTGAAATGAGTTGAGTAAATTGTAAGTATTATAAATATTTTCCTAAAGTTATAAATAAAACTGATGTGCCTTCTGAATCAAACAGATTTTGGATTCCGACGTTGGATTCATATTTATTGCTACTTATACTTATAAATTAACATTATTCTGAGTATGAGTATATCAGAGTAGTTGACTTTCAATGATATGTACTCACTTACACTCAAAATTACATGAGTGTCTATGAGTAGGGAACAAATGATTCCTACTTTGAGTTTAATGAATTTGAAACGAAACACTTATACTGCGAAGATTTTCGCGATTGTCAGTAATATACAATTAAAAATGTAAAAGTCGGTACTGAATTTTAGCCGTGGAATTTTGAACTTTTTTTATGTCAATAGTTTTGAGCTCTTTTTATACCCTATGCCACTATGTGGTTGGGGTATAATGACTTTGTGCTGCTGTTTGTAACTACCAAAATTATTTGACCCATCTTTTATTATACCGACCAACTCAGAATCACTTTCTGAGCCGATTTAGCGATGTCCGCCCGTCCGTCTGTCTTTTTGTCCCTCTGTGTGTCCATGTAAACCTTGTAATCAAACTACAGTTCGAAAATATGAATCCATTTTCATGAAATTTGATATATAAGCTATTGTCGGTCATAGGATGAAGGCTATTGAAATTGGTGAAATTCGATCCATGTTTAGACCTAGTCCCCATACCTATGAAATCGACATAAATTGACATAAGATTCAAATTATTATATAGATCTCAGTCAAATTGGGTTTGTATCGTTTATTATACCCATTAATCAGTAGTCCAAAAATAATCCCTATAGGAGAATTCTTAGTCATAGGCCCCATATAGAGCTGCTTCCCGATCTTCACTTAAATCTATCAAAAAACAAAAATATTGCACAGATTTTTCTCAAATTTGGTTTGTATATATTTTTTCACAATGTAAGTGACTTTACCAAATATGGTTCCCGTCAGTGCTAAGTTAAACAAAAGTTTGAATAGTAGATCTGGTGCTACATTTACCGGTACTCAAGAAAGAAAGTATCAGAAAGAAAGTAATGAAATGAAAGAGATTTGTTGATGCATTTTTTACATATTTTGCTTTAAATACATATTTTTGCATATTTTTAACAAAATGTTTCTTAAATGAACATTTTTCATATTTTTCTAACCGAATCAATAAATTGGCAATAAAATGTCAAAGATTTTTTTGCATGTTTTGCTCTAAATGCATATTTTTGCATATTTTCAACAAAACTTTTCTTTAATGAACATTTTACATAAATATCATCAGAATTAATAAATTTACATCAAAATGAAATAAATTTGCCGATGCACATTTTTGTATATTTTTCTTTAAATGCATATTTTTGCATATTTTCAACAAAACTTTTCATTAATGAACACTTTTCATAAATATCTATCAGAATTAATAAATTTACAACAAAATGAAATAAATTTGTCGATGCATATTTTAGCATATTTCCTTTAAATATATATTTTTGCATATTTTCAACAAAATGTTTCTTTAATTAACGTTTTCCATAAATATCTATCAGAAATAATAAATTTATCATAAAATGATATCAATTTTTTGATGCATATTTTTGCATGTTTTGCTTTAAATGCATATGTTGGGGTATTTTCAACAAAATGTTTCTTTGAATAACAGAATTTATAAATTTACAACAAAATAAAATAAATTTGTCGATGCATATTTTTGCATATTTTGCTTTAAATGCATATTTTTGCATATTGGTAACAATATGTTTCTTTAATGAACATTTTTCATAAATATCTATCAGAATTTATAAATTTACAACAAAATAAAATAAATTTGTCGATGCATATTTTCGCATATTTTGCTTTAAATGCATATTTTTGCATATTTTCAACAAAACCTTTCTTTAATTAACATTTTTCATAAATTTTTAACCGAAGCAATAAATTGGCAGCAAAATGTCAGAGATTTTTTTATGCATATTTTTGCATGTTTTGTTTTAAATGCATATTTTTCCATATTTTCAAGAAGACGCTTCTTTAATGAAAATTTTTCATAAATATATATCAGAATTTATAAATTTACAACAAAATGAAATAAATTTGCCGATGCATTTTTTTTTGCATATTTTGCTTTAAATGCAAAATTTTGCTTTAAATGCATTTAATGATCATTTTTCATAATGACTATTTTCAGAAATAATAAAATTACAATAAAATGATATCAATTTGTTGAAGCATATTTTTGCATGTTTTGCTTTAAATACATAGTTTGGCATATTTTCGACAAAATTTTCTTTGATGAACATTTTTCATAAATATCTATCAGAATTAATAAATTTATAACAAAATAAATAAATTTGTCGAAGCATATTTTGCTTTGAATGCATGTTTTTATATATTTTCTATGAAAATACTCATTTATGAACATCTATCCGAATCAGTAAATCTACAATGAAATAGCACCGATTTATTAATGCATTATTATGTATTATTTATGTAATAACTAAATTTTTGAATAAATAAATAAATAAATATTAATGCATATTTTTGCATGATTTGCTTTAAAAGCATATTTTTGCATATTTTCTCAGATTAACTCCAGATATCGCAAGGAGAATATGTAGAAAGTATTCTCTAGTTAACGCGCAAAAAACTCAAGCAGACACGCATGAAAAAGTAAAAAATATTTTCATTTTATCACACTTAAAATGCAGACACAGAGGTGGATTAAAATTTTTAAGCACTGATTTTCAGCCTTTTGCGCATTTTCGGTTTTCAAACATTGTAAATATGAAATCATAAATTTAAATACTCAACAAACTAACAAAAAAATCCTCTAGCCAGGATTTTTCTCTAATATTTTTATTACTTCCATAAACCGCATAGTGAACACCTGGGTTCAAGTATTCGAACTATAATAGTTCTTAAGAATTTATAATTAGGGATTTTCAAGAAGACGTATCAGGAAAAACCATACTTAATATTTCGAAATAAAACAGCCGCATGTGTTCAATGTTACAACTAAAATGGCAACAGGTATTTGAAAGATCACGAACCCTTATAAATTGATATAGCCAAAAATTAACAGGTAGCTTAACTAATCTGCCTATATATAAGGTAGATCTATTAAAATTTCATATATATAAGTTAAGGTGTCCAACAAGATTCAACAGTGTAAAAAGAAGACTCCTTCAATTAACAAGTCGTGAAAAATTATATTTATATTAAAAATGGATTTGAAATATTACAATTTGGAAGAAGATGCCACATTTGAGGAAATGCTAGAAAAAATGTCCAACACCCAGCTAAATTCTACAGTTATTGAGTCGCCTACATCTACCAAATATGGCCTCTTAGCCAAAACTCCTGAACATTGTTCTCCCAGATATTCCAACAGAAGTTATCATGTGCATGATATTCCCAGTTTTGCAGCCACTGCTATTAAAACTTTAAGTTTTGAAGTTGTAGCCAATGAAGCTAAAAATGAATTTCAAGAAATCGATTTAAATAAAACATATTCTTCGAAAACTATGGAACACACACAACTTTCCCTAATGCTGGCGGCCTTAGACGATGAAGAAGACTTTTCAAGTGATTAGTTTTACGTGTGTATAGGAAAATTTTAATTTTAAATTTATTATAATGAGATTTAAATAAGTTTTCGGATGCTTATGATTTATATTTAAAAAATTTTTCCCTTTATAATTTAAGATTTTATATTTAAATTTAAAATTTTGATGAAATAGTTTTACAAAACTGCCAAGCAGTTAAATGAATTATTAAAAATAAATAATAAAAATCTGTAAGATTTTAAATATAGAAAAAGCACAATATATTTTTCATAATTATTTTAAAATATATGATCTAACCAAAGTTGTTCAAATGTCCATCTTCTACGGCTTTTAAAGAGGACATATGGATATAGGGAGAGAAATCAAAATATTTTTAATGCATATGGTCTATATGTAGAAGAAACAATATTGAATATATATGTTCTCTCTTCTGACACCAATTGGTGAATATCTTTTTTTAATCCTATTAGTAAACTCCCAATTTTGTTTCATCTATTTTACATAAATCTGGAAACTTTCAGACTAGCTAAAGTCGTGGATATGGTTAATTACAGAAATTCCGTTTCAGATTAACCGCGAGAAATAATAATAAACTATAAAATAGTATATTATATAGTGTAACAGCTATTTTGGGGGGTGAAAAACTCCTAGTCAGGGTGAAAGTACTGGGCCAGTACAGTAGAACCTTTATACAAAACAGAGTTAAATAAAAACATATAGAACACAAAAATTTTGGAGAAAATATATTTAAGGGTAGAAAATAATTTTTGAGGACAAAAATTTTCTTTTGAGATCAATTTTTATAAGACGAAAGTGAGGTGAAAATATTCTTAGTAATATATCTATATAAACTAGTATAGCCCAGCACTCGAAATTCGAGTGCAAATATTATTTTTTCATTCACTTTTTGGCTTCCAATGTTTTTTTAATCTAAATATATAAAAAATTTATGAATATTTAAATGAGCCTTAAGGTATGTTAATTAATTTTAGCAATTCATAATTCAACACAGAGCGTCTGATATATAATTTAAATCATTCGCATTTACAGGGTGTAACGAATTATTAGAAATATTTTATTTTATTTAATTTAATATGTTTTTAAGGCAGATTAAATATAAATTTTATCATTCTTCGCTTCTCCTCCATTTGAACTATAACTACGCCTATTATAACACTCCTCTGAGCCCGCATATTACTTAAAAAGGGAACTAAAATTTACCTTCACATATTAATATATAGATGGTAGTGAAAAACTTTTTTAAGGCAAAATTATTGTTAAGATGAAAAGAAATTTGAAACTAAAAATAATTGTTGAGGTAAAAAATTTTTTTTGAGATACATTTTTTTATAAGAAATAATTTTATAATTTTATATATAATTATAATTTTAGTTAAGGTGAATAATCTTTATAAGATGAATTGAAAACAATATATATGTTAGTTACAGAATTAAAGATGGAAAATAAAATACTCGTATATAAATATATTTAAAAGGGTTGTGTAAAGGGGTATTTTTTTTCTAAAATAAAAACAAAATTTCTGATGAGGTGAAAAATAATTTTGAGGTTAAAAAAATTGTGTTGGAAAACTAAATTTAGAGGTAAAAAAATTTGAGATAATATACCGATTTACTTCTAACATGCGGGTATTATAAATAAATGGGGGATTTCATGTCAAGTGCACCAACTTTTGAAACCGATGTCTTCCGGTCGACTAACCAAGGTTAGTCCTATTGGATAGTAGTTTAGACACAATTTTTGAACAAGATCGGTCCAGAACTCTCTGAGTTAGAAGGGATCAAAATTTGACATTTTGGCCAAACAGGTGTTTTTTCTCATCCATGTAACTTATTACCTATTGTTCTTAGAAATTTTCCTCCCAAATAGTTTAGATAGCTATTTCTTCAATATTCCGGAAAAAATACTTAAAAAAAAAAAAAATTTGTAGATTTTTTTTTTTGCTAAATTAAAGCATTTTTTGCCTTTTTTTTTTTCAAAAAGGGCATTTTTTTTATTTTTTTTCATAAGAAAGCTTAGGATTTTTCCTTTAAGAGCTTTTTGGTCGCTTAGTGGGATGGGAGTGGGATATCTATCAAAATAAATGTTTTGTAACTCAAGACAACGGTTTTTCAATTTTTCACAAATGCACTATTTTGAATTTTTTCCTATTTGTGTCTAAAACCTTACAAATAAAACTTATACTGAGAAACTAGACAAACTAAACTTTCCGAAGGTATATAACATACCTAACTAAAATTTTATACCCTCGACACTGTAATACCTAGAATATGTTAACCTCAGGAAAAAAATCGCTTTTTTTCTATAGAAATGTTGAAAAATTATTATTTTTTATTTATTTTTAATAATAATTAAATTAATGTATAATAATAATAATATTAAAAATAAAAAGATAAATAATTTATTAAAATTTAATCTAAGCATCGAATCTGCTCTTCAGTGTTTTCAATGTTTCCTGATGATCCTCTTTGCTACTAAAAACTATTTTAGTTTCTTTACAATAACTCTTTGCCTAATGGAATAAAGCAGTCGCATCTAAGATGCGATCTTGATGAGAGCACTGGAGGCTATACTTCACTGCATTTCTTTTATGGTTTGCTCCAATACCATCACATGCTCCTTTACCATGAGCAGTACGATGAAAATGCCACTCAGCTGGCATTCCAAAATCTTTTTCATGGGCCATAAGATTTTCCAAGCTACTTTTGTTTTTAAAATGTTGACGAGCTCCGCCAGAAACGTAGTATACCTTCTTTACTGTAAATTTAGATTTTAGAAATTTTAGTATTTTCTTCTGGTACTCATAAACTGCAACGGTATCGTGTTTTAAATCGTCGGATATGATTGCCATACTTTTGTGTTCCAGTTTTTCATCTTTCATGTAGTAAATAACTACTGTGAACATAGTTGCTTGGTCGTTATTGAAGTGGAATGCTTGTATGGCATCCTGAAAACATATTTATAGTTTTCTGCGAAATCAAATGAAATATCGAATTCACCAGACTTCAAATGTATCTTCAAATCCTTGAAGAATGACCATTGCTCTTTGACTAAAAAGTCATGGTTTCTCAAGTTTAGCAATCCTGTACACATTTCTTCCACAAAATCATCCACATTTAAAATGATTGTTTTCAATGTGCATCTGTCAGTCTGAATCCAAGAATCAAATTTGACCTTCTCTATATATTCTCGATCTAAAGAGTTGATTAAATTTTCTTTGATGAATGTGGTTTTCGGGCAATTGGTACATTCACACAAATAGGAAAAAATTCAAAATAGTGCATTTGTGAAAAATTGAAAAACCGTTGTCTTGAGTTACAAAACATTAATTTTGATAGATATCCAACTCCCATCCCACTAAGCGACCAAAAAGCTCTTAAAGGAAAAATCCTAAGCTTTCTTATGAAAAAAAAAAAAAAAAAAAAATGCCCTTTTTGAAAAAAAGGCAAAAAATGCTTTAATTTAGCAAAAAAAAAAATCTAAAAAATTTTTTTTTTTTTGAAGTATTTTTTTCCGAAATATTGAAGAAATAGCTATCTAAACTATTTGGGAGGAAATTTTCTAAGAACAATAGGTAATAAGTTACATGGATGAGAAAAAACACCTGTTTGGCCAAAATGTCAAATTTTAATCCCCTCTAACTCAGAGAGATCTGGACCGATCTTGTTGAAAAAATTGTGTCTAAACTACTATCCAATAGGACTAACCTTGGTGCAAATTTCATCCTGATCGGAAGACATCGGTTTCAAAAGTTGGTGCACTTGACATGAAACCCCCCAAATATATATAGAATATTGTATATTATTTTATTATTTAATATATGTATGTATATTTAAATATTACACACAAAAAATACAACATCAAAAGATATTGTTGTGTTTTCTTTAAATAAATTAATAGATAAAATTTTTTTTCGCTAATTTTACATTGTTTTTCAATGGTGCGTGGTAAAGAAGAAGAAGAAAGCATGTATTTCAAAAATTCATAACTACACTGTATTCTTAATCGGACCGGTTTCTGGCATTTCAGCCTTCATCAGCGATTTATTGAACATTGTGATAATTGTTATGTTTTAATTGAATAGATTGTTTCTATATGAAAAATTTTCTACTTAGGGCGGCCGTGAGGTTTGAACCATGAACCTTCACATACACTCGTACTTGCACTTTTTGGTCAGCGCTTTAACACACTCACCTAAAGTCAGGCCTACGAGCAGTGTGGTTAGAATCAGTTTTCGTACCATACAGCTTTACTTTGTATTAATTTAGGAAGATACAGCTCTAAACAAACAATCGTTATTTTTGAATTATTTTGCATTTAATTTAAACTTCTAATTTTTACTATTCTACATTGTTTTTTTTTTTTATTAACAACATGTAGTTTAGCATTATTTGCTTTAGATGTTGGTGAATTTTTACTCCCTTTATATTAACTCGCAGTGTCTGCTTGTCTGCTTGTTGTCAAAATTTGGATCGATTTTTAACCCCTTTACCGTGACCCAATCGATCTGAAACTTTGTAGGCGGGCTTGTGGGGATGACAAAAATGATGTAACAAACTTTTTTTGTGATGCCAAAACAATGGAAACTTTTATATTTTTCTACCAGAGTTGATAAAAAATATGTACAAAGGGTTAGTTTTTATTATATTATTACCACAACGACCAGAAAAATAAGAAGTCCAGCTATGACAATAATACAACATTTGAATAACAACAAGAACAATACAGAAACTTCTTCAGTGAATTTTGAAACATGATTTTGCAAACTGAAATCTTTTCATGATGTTAGCCAATCATTCTCAATAAAAATGAGTGCCCCGCTATCCTTTTGAGGGCGTGATCGTGACAAGAACAACATGACAAATCATATGTTTTCAAGACTTTTTTTACTTCTTCATTCAATTCTCGGCACCTAATCAACCGATTTGGACGATTTTAAATAGCAAACTTCTCATGGTGTTAGTGAATCATTTTTTATATCAACGAGCACCCTAGCTGCCCGGTTGATGCCGTCATCGTGATTTCCACAGACGGACAGACGGACATCGCTATATCAACTCCGCTTGTTTGGATCAATTAATGGTTTATTTTAAATGTTTTGTTTTCCTGGTGAATACCCAGTTATTTTAGGCAAATCTTTTCTGACGTAATGATGACATGTAGCGCGACTATCCCATAAACAAAGGAAATAACAATATTTTGTGAAACTTCCTTGCATACCAGTCAACAAACCAATGACCTGAAACGGATTAATTTACAGTTATTTACGATGGTCTTGTCATATATATAAAGAAATTTAAATTACACATCTTAAGGTCACCACAGATCTTTCATTTATGATCGTTGTATTTGAGTTATGTCAAAATTTCAGCCATTGATTCGTAATTTTCCTTTGTATTAATGGCATGAGCAATTGATATGGATGGTTTTTCATTCCCGGTAGGTGAGTAGGTAGCGTACTCGCTTATCATGCTGGGGTCGTGGGTTAGATTCCCACCAGAGGCCTTGGTCTGTCGCTGCAAAAGAAACTAGCCAAATTAGAATCTGCAGACAAGCCACTTGGCTTCGCGGAACTAGGCTTAAAAAAAATACCTAATGAAATTATTAAAAAAAAAAAATCAATAAATAATCTCCATTCAGTTTTGTCATATGGCTGGTTCATTTTTTGACAAAAACCATCAACATCTGCACAGTGTAGAATAGAGTGTTTCTTTTCAAAATATGCAGCCAATTCCAAGCTTCTATTTCTGTAGATTGTTAGCTTTGTCTCATCTGCAAGATGTTTCCACTGCTGCATGCATGAAGCTAGTAATTGTGCGTCTTGTAAATCCGTTAAATGTAAATCCCGAATTAGATCATCATCAGCCTCATACAAACTACCACTGCTGGTGATAGGTGTTTCAGATTCGCTGCTCGTAGCACTGGAAATGACTGGTAATGGATCATTTGGAGGACGTTGAACGGGTTTATAAACCGGTGGGACATTCGCGTAAGTAATATTTTTTCGATTTTTCATATTGAATCCAGCAAATTTTGTTAAACAGAAATAACAATCAGTTTGGTGGTTACTTGACTCTCCCCAAAGAACTAGAATTGAAAAAATCGAAATTGATCGTCTTGCCATTTAACCACTTCTATAAAACAGTTCTGTAACTATTGCAAAACATTGTCGGTGTCCACGGTTTGTCCAAGTTTCTGACAGGAAAACCAAAATAATCTAAATATGCATATCTATAATATTAATAGGCTAGGCGATTTTTTGTTACCGATGTTTTGTTCTACCGTTTTATCCCGATTTTGACCAAACGTATTTTATTTGAAAGGCTTTTCTTTTTAGCTGTTCAACAGATTAACAGATTTTTAAATTTTTTTCCTTTATTTTGAGTAAATTGCATTTAAAGTTGCTACTAACACATATATAAAGTTATACATGTACTATGTGTGTGTTTATTAAATTTGTTGATGTGTTTTTTAATGAGTTTGTTATCTTCACTTGCAATAATAGTACACCAAAAAAGTGTTGGTTGTGAATTGGCTAAATTTAAAAATATGGTTGCCTAGAAATTGCACTGGAATTTCGAGAGCTGGAATCTGCTAGTTTTAATGATTCTCATATTGAATATCCTTTTTTTCCAACCAAATATTCACCACACACAACGCAAAAATAGCTTGAATCAGTAACACACGATCTCCCTGACATGGGCTTCTGTCAAATTAATAATTGTGAAATTGTAGTGTCAGTATTCACTGTTTACAGTATTGCCAGCATGCGATAAAAAATTAACAAGACGTGATAGGCCAATTTTTATGCCAGATTCAAATTCAGCGCAACCAGATTAGTTTAACATGCTTCGTTTCTGCAGTCAGTTTCTTTTTTTTAAATTTGTAGACCAGTGTAATTATATATGTAGTTATTATTTCTGGAAAAAGTATTTTTGAGATGAATAAAATATTTATCCAATATTTTATCTGATTGAAAAAAAATTTTTAGAAAAAAAAATATTGTTTTTGAGGAAAAATTTACATCAATGACTTTATCAACAGTTTTTAAGGTCGAAAACATTTTTGTTGCGAACGAAAAATATACTAATGGAAATAAATTTATAGCTGAAAATTCAGTTTTGGATTAAACAATACATTAGGGTGGCCCTTAGTAAAAAAAAAGTGTTCAAACTCTGGGTCGCACCCCTAGAAATATGCGAGTAGTAAAAAAAGTGAGAAATACAGAATTTTGGGCCAATCAAAAAACATTTAGAGCTGGCTCAACGCGATTGAAAATTTCAAGTGTGTTTATATGGGGAAAATATGTTTTTTTTTTTCAGATTTTAAGAAAATTTCGTTCGATAGTTTAATTTTTCCGAAAAATTGTTATATAATTCGGAATCAGTATTAAATTATCTTCAAAATCGAATAAAAACCCGCCAAGAAATAGCAAATGCCCCAGACCACTTTTGTGCCAAAAACAACTAGGTCATTAAATTTGATGGCATTTTTTTCAACTTTAAGAAATTAATTAAAGTCAACGTTTTGTTTTAGTCTCTATACCTGTAAGTGCTCAGATATGAAGTATTGTTTTATCACCACCTTGTTAACCTACTAAGCATTGAGACCGAAAATGGAAACGGAAGTTCTACGCATTTAGTTATTATATTTTGAACGTCAATAGCGTTCAATATCACTTACAAATTATTTGAATTTTTCGAATAAATTGTTTTTTATTAGCTTGGGGTCATATGTGACCCCAGTTCCAAAAGGGTTAATGGGGTCATATTATTTTTTCCAAAACCCTAGGATATTAGGATAAAATATAACATTTAAAAGTAGAAAAGTGATGAATTTTCGATACAAAGTATTTCGAAAGAGTACATTTACGGAATATTTTACAAAAATTCCATTTTTTCTCGAAATCCGCAAAAATAAAATCCTTGTCAAAAAAATTTTGGGCTAGGGATTTACCTAAAAATGCACACAGTTAATCTCTAATGCGCATTTAACAAGACCTTAAAGACCTAGGTCAATTTTTTTAAGGTTTGTTTAAGAGAATTTTTCAAAACTTGAAAAAGGAGTTTTCAAAATTTTATCAAAAAATTGTTACATTTTCGGTCTCAATGCTTAGTAGTTTAACAAGGTGGTGATAAAACAATACTTCATATCTAAGGACTTACAGGTTTAGATACTGAAACAGAATGTTGACTTTAACTAATTTCTTAAAGTTGAAAAAATGCCATCAAATTTAATGACCTAGTTGTTTTTGGCACAAAAGTGGTCTGGGGCATTTGCTATTTCTTGGCGAATTTTTATTAGATTTTGAGGTTTTACAGCTTTTTGGAAAGATAATTTAATGCTGATCCCGAATTATGTAACATTTTGTCGGAAAAATTAACTTATAGAACGAAATTTTCGTAAAATCTGACAAAAAGTCATATTTTCCCCATATAAACACACTTGAAATTTTCAATCGCGTTGAGCCACCTCTAAATGCTTTTTGATTGGCCCAAAATTTTGGTTTGCTCAGTTTTTTTGCTATTCGCATATTTCTAGGGGGTGCGACCGAGAGTTTGAACACTTTTTTTTTTCTCCATATAATGAAGGGCCACCCTACTATACATATACCTATTACTTTTTCGTAAAACTCTAAGTTGATAAAAATGGAGGGAACAAATTTTAATTTGTGAAAATAGATTTTGAGAAGAACAACAATTTAGGTTTTTGGTTACTTATTTTCCATTTGAATATTATTGTATCATTATATCTTATTGAATTGCTTTAATTTGTAAATTTTATTTATTTTTGAAATTAAATTAAAAAAAAAATATTTTAGTAAATGAGTTTATGTTGCACATTTTGTGTGGCATATTTTATCAACACTATGAATATGCGATATGAATTATCAGTAAATATTATTATCAACAGAATGACAAGCTTCTACTTCTGCACACATGTGTTAATCATCATATTATTGAATAAAAAAAAAATTAAATAAAATAAACAGAAATACATGACTTTCATACCAAGTAAATAAATAAATTGTATTATGCATAGTTAATTAAGTTTACACATTAAATTTGTTATTAAATAAAAAAGACTTTGATGATAATGTCACATACAAATTAACAACATAAATGTTGTATGAATTTTTAATTATCGTTTTTATGGCACAGGATATTAATAGTTAGTGTTGATGTTTTTGAACGGTCTGAAGAATATTATTAATATATATATAAAAAAAAAACAATTTTTGCAGTCACTTTATTAAATTTCTCCTCAATTATCACTTAAATCTAAGTACAAGCCATAATGAGAGTTGCAAAATTTGTTGAGGTGAAAATATTTAATATTCAACTGTTAACAAAAAAAAAAAAAAAAAAAAAAAAATGTGGCTGCTATTGTTTATACCCTATACCATTATGTGGTTAAGGTATAATGACTTTGTGCTGATGTTTGGAACTACCAAAAATATATATTTTCTCAGAATCACTTTCTGATTCGCTATAGCGATGTCCGTCCGTTCGTCCGTCTGTCTTCCCGCCTGTCCATCTGTGTGTACACGTAAACCTTGAAATTTGCTGTGTAAGCTCCTACCGCCCATAGGATGAACGCTATTGAAATTGGTAAAACTCAGGGGATATTCAGACCTGGCCCCCATAGAAACAACTACTATCAGCCTGACTTAAATTGAAATAAGATCCAAATTATCATGTATATCTCGGTCAAATTGAGTTTATGTGTGCTTATTATATTCACTAATCAGTCAGTAGTTCAAAAATAAACCCTATAGAACATTTCTTAGTCATAACCCCCCCGAATGAAGCTGATTCCCGATCTTCACCTAAATTTATCAAAAAACAAAAATCTTACACAGATTTATCTCAAATTTGATTAGTATAAATTTTTGCGAAAACCAAGTGGCCTTACCAAATATGGTAAGGATTGGACCATTTTTCGACCTAGTCCCCATATAAATATAGCATCCGATATGAACTTCGTCATATCCGAGGACAAAAAAATTACTAGCAATGCCACTCAAATTTGATTTTTGCTTATTTTCTATATCTAATTATTTGGACCTAAGAGATAGGGTCCGTAAACACATCGTATAGGGCACCGTCTAAACCGACTATAATTTCCTACTTGTTTTCATAAAAATTCAGAAAAATACATAAAAATTCAAAGCATTTGGTAAGGAAACTAAAAGATTATTTACATTTCCACTTATAAATTAGGAATCAATCCATGGATCAATTATTCACAGTTTCAAAACGGAACGATAGAAATATTTGGTAACAAAACTTGGTAACACTGTTCACAAATTATGTACGCTTTTGTCATTTCAAAAAAGGATTGACTCTAAGTGTTATAAGGATCTAAAATATAACTCTTAACCATATTTCGGTTAGTTTCAAACATCTATAATATAAATAGGCTAGGCGATTTCTTGTGACTGATGTTTGGTTCTACCGTTTTATCCCGATTTTGGCAAAACGAATATTTTTCGAAAGGTATTTTCTTTTAGCTGTTCACCAGACTTACAGATTTTAAAATGTTTGCCTTTATTTTGAGTAAATTGAATTGAAAGTTGCTACTAATACATACATAAAATTATACAATGCTATGTGTGTGTTTATTAAATTTGTTAATGTGTTTGTAAGTTTGTTTTCTTCATTCATAATAATAATAAATTAAAAAAGTGTTGGTTTGTGAATTGGCTATGTTAAAAAAAAAGTTGCCTAGAATTTGCCGTCGAATATCGAGCGCTGGAATTTGCTAGTAATGATAAATTTATATGCACATTGGTTAAACAACTTTTGCCTCAGTTTTATAATAGTTTTTAAATAGAGTAAATCGGGGTTGCGGTGCATGGAGGATTTGAATTAGTTTTAAATGTCCCTTTAATAATCATCTCGTAAAGACAAACCATTTCTTAAAGAAAGTCATCTTCTTAAAAAACACATTTTCTTAAAAGAAATAAATTGTCTTAAAAAAATACATTTTCTCATCTGTTCATCATTAGAAGTAAATTTTCTTACAAAAATTATATTTCCTTACTTTTCTTAAAAAATACCTTTTCTTATAAAATACTTTTTCTTAAAAATTACATTTTCTTAAAAGTGTCGTCATTTAAAAAATAAATTTTTTAAAAACTGTTTTTCTTAAAGAAGTATATTTTCTTGAAAAAATTAATTTATGTAAAAAAATAGCTTTTCTAAAGAAAGTCCCCTTCCTAAAAAAGGTACCTTTCTATATAAAAGTGATTTTTCTTAAAAAAAAACACTTTTCCTTAAAAAAACCCTTCTCTAAAGAAGCGCCTTCTTTTAAATAAGCATATTTACTCTGAAAAATTTATTTTCTAGAAAGCTTCTTTTTTTAAAGTACCTTTTTTGAATTAATACATTTTCATAAAAAAGTACAAAAGCACATTTTCTAAAAATAGTGCCATTTCGTAAAAAGTACCTTTATAAAAGTACCTTTTATAAAAAAATACTTTTCTAAAAAAAATTCTTTATCTAAAAAGAAGTACTTTTATAAAAAAATTCCTTTTCTAAAAGAGTACCTTTTCTGAAAAAAGTACCTTTTATAAAAAAGTACTTATATTTAATAATACCTTTTATCAAAAATTGACTTTTATAAAAAACAAGTAAGAATGTTAAATTCGGCTGTGCCGAATCTTTGATACCCTCCACCTCGGTTTGAGTATTGATAATAAATGTAAACAAAATATTGGAAGAATATGCATGCGTTTCCGGTTATATGACATAACTTCTCGTTTAATTTAGTTTTTGCTAATTAAATAGCTCGCCCTAACCTCAATTGCAAAGGTAATGGTTGTGTAGGGTGGCTATATGCATTAAATCGTGCTAACTGGAGATGGCTGTATAGTTTCTTTTAACTGGCCAAATATTTCTTCATTGCGGCCATATAGGTCGGATGGAGTAACAAAATAATAACCAAAAAAAGCTCTCTCAACTTTTTTATTAAAATATTGGAAAACATAGAGAATAAATTTATAATAATAAATAATCAAATTAGGGATGCCAAACGCAAAATCCAAATGTCCCAAACATTTGAAATAAAATAATTTGTTATCTTTATTTTCTGAAAAACTTCAAATATTCATCCAAAAAAAAAATTGTGAAAAATAATATATGTATAAATAACATTCTCATCAAATTGCGTTTATTTATGTAACAATTTTTATTTTCGCATTTCTTAAACATCATTTGAGGTTTTATAAAATTCCTTGAATTTTAATTAATATTTTCTGTAGTCCGATTCTGTAAATTTCAACGATCCGACAATAGCAAAATATATCGACAGCTATTGTTGTTTGCACTAAGGATTAAGTGATTCACTAAGTATATACATCTTAACGACAGTCGACAAATCTATTTTTCTATTTATTTAAATTTTAAACGAGTGGCATCTCTGTCAAAATAAGCGAAAAACACAAAGAAGAATTGAAAAAAACAAATTACTTCGTGTTTGAGAGGATGATTTTATGTTTATGTTTAATACCTCTATTTTTTTAACTAATATTTCTGTTTATTTATTTGAAAATGAAATAATGAATTGAATATGCTATTTAATTTTTTTATTTATATAAAAAAGATTTTTTAATAAAAGCAAAATATTTTCACTATTTTATGATTTTTAATTATGTATGACACCATTTCAACCTAAAAATTTAAGTTTTTATCGATTGAATAAACAACACAAAAATGGTTGTCGTTTAGATAACAACAACAGCTGACTTTAACAATAGCGAATATCGTTTAAAAATTTTACTGATAATTTTGCTTTTCTTTTTTAACGATTCGACAATCGTTAAAAGAAGTTACTGAAAAGCTATTAATTTCTCCTGAATGCCAATATTTTTTTTTAATGTAAACATTTTTTAAATGTAAACATATTTGGTGTTTTTTTTGGAATTTGATACAATTGATGTCTTCTAAATTTAAAATTATTATTTCCGACGTTTTGATATGATTTTCTGAAATCCAATTAATAATCTATAATTTATAATTGGAAATTTTAATTCCAGTTTTTAGAATTGATATTTTCTAAAATTTGAATGGAAAATTTAAAAGTGCAATTTTGTATTTATGTGAATAATAATGCTTTAGTAATTATAAACAATTATTAAAAAGCAGAATAATAATTCTATATAACTATGTAGAACTGTTTTGAAAGCAAAAAACTCATTGCTGAACTCGGTAACTCTATTTTGTAAAGACAACAAAAAGTTAGTATGTTCATATTTATGTTCATATTTGTAAAAGAATAATGAAAAAACGTATGAAATAATAAAAGACCAGCCCGTGTATACTCTTAACATTGTTCTGTATGATATCTATTTGAAAATATTGACATTCATGTTAAAATAGAAATAACTATTGCAAAGCTAATTAGAACAAAAATTGTGGCGCCATCTACTGTGGCATAGTCACCCTGAGCAATATGAAGTGACACTCTGTTAATGCAAAAGAAATGTATTTTCCCCACAACAAAATATTGCAGAATTTTATGTAAATAAAATAATATACCGATTTATTTCTAACATGCAGTTATAATGGATATAAATATATAGAATATATGTAAATTATTTGTATTATTTAATCTGTGTGTGTATGTATATGTAAATATTACACACAAAAAATACAACATCAAACGTTATTTTTGTGTTTTTCTCTTTAAATAAATTAATACATAAAAATTTTTTTTGCTAAATTTACATTGTTTTCTTGTTATTAACAACTAGTTATTTTAGCATTATTTGCTTTAGATGCTGGTGAATTTTTACTTCCTTTATATTAACTCGTAGTGTCTGCTTGTGGAAAAAATTTTGGATCAATTTTAACCCCTTTCCCGTCACCCAATCGATCTGAAACTTTGCAGGCATGCTCGTGTCAATGACAGAAATGATCTAGTAAATTTTTTTAGTGATGCCAAAACAATGGAAAGTTTTAAATTTTTCTACCAGAGTTGATCAAAAAATGTACAAAGGGTTAGTTTTTATTATATTATTACAACAACGACCACAAAAACAACAAGTCCAGCTATGACAACAATACAGCATTTAGAATAACAACAAGAACAATATAGAAACATCATATTTTTAATTTTTTTTTTAATTTTTCAGAGATTTCCCTGGACCTGTTCCACCGATTTTAATGATTTTTGAAACAGAAATCTTCCCATTAATTTGTTGAATCATTCTCACTAAAAATGATCACCTTGTCTATCCTATTGAGAGCGTGATCGTGACAAGAACACATTCAAATCTCGGGTTCTAATCGACCGATTTGGACGATTTTAAATAGCAAACTTCTCAGGATATTAATGAATCATTTTTTATGCCAACGAGCACCCTAGCTGCCCGATTGATGCCGTCATCGTGATTTCCACAGACGGGCAGATGGACATACGGACATCGCTATATCAACTCCGGTTGTTATAAGGATCACAAATATATATATTTTATGGGTTCCAAATTTTTTTTTCTAATTATTACAAACGGAATGACAAACTTATATATACCCTCTGCACACTGGAGTGGAGGGTATAAAAATACCATTTATAAAAAGTAGGTTTTATAAAACAGTACCGCTTATGAAAAAGTAACTTTTATAAAAAAAGTACCTTTTGCAAAAGTATCTTTTATAAAAAAGTAAATTTTATAAAAAAAGAACCTTTTAAAAAAATTACATTTTATAAAAAAATACATTTCACAAAAAATACGTTTTTTACCTTTTCCAAAAAAAATTACCTATTATAAAAAAATACCTTTTCTAAAAGAGTACATTTTCTGAAAAAAGGTATCTTTTTTAAGAAATTAAATTTTATAAAAAATACCATTTATAAAAAAGTAACTTTTATAAAACAGTACCTTTTACAAAAAGTAACTTTTGCGAAAGTATCTTTTATAAAAAATTAAATTTTATAAAAAAGGCCTTTAAAAAAAGACTTTATAAAAAATTATTTTATAATAAATACCTTTTGTAAAAAGTACCTTTCATAAAAAGTCGTTTTTATAAAACAGTACCTTTTATAAAAAGTAGCTTTTGCAAAAGTACTATTTATAGCAAAGTAAATTTTATAAAAAGGCCCTTTAAAAACTTTATAAAAATACGTTTTATAATAAGTACCTTTTGTAAAAAGTACCTTTTATAAAAAGAACCTTTTATAAAAAGTATCTTTTATAAAAGTACCTTTTATAAAAGGTTCTTATAAAAGGTACTTATAAAAGGTACCTTTTATAAAAAGTACCTTTTATAAAAAGTACCTTTTATAAGTACTTTTCCAAAAAGTACGTTTTACAAAAAAGTTCCTTTTACAAAAAGGTACCTTTTGCAAAAAGTAACTTTACAAAAAAGTACCTTTTTCAAACAAGTACCTTTCGTAAATAATGCCTTTTATAAAAAAAGTTCCTTTTATAAAAAGTATAAAAATTGCCTTTTATAAAAAATTACCTTATATAAAAAATAACGTTTTAAAACAATACCTTTTATAAAATGGTACCTTTAATAAAAAGTACCTTTTATAAAAAGGTATCTTTTATAAAAAAGTACGTTTTGTAAAAAGTACCTTCTATAAATGTATATCTTTTACAATAAATTACCTGTAAAAAATTTAATTTTTACAAAATACTTTTTCAAAAAAGGGCATTTTTTTTTAAATAATGCTTTCTTAAAAAACTAGAGTTTTCTTAAGAAAGTACATTTTTCTCCTTAAAAACTATCTTCTCTTAGACACGCACTTTCTCTCTACCTTCTCTCTAAGACGAACTTTTTTGTAAACATAAATTTTCTTAAAAAGTAAATTGTTTTAAAAAGTACTTTCTCTTAAAAATACATTTTCTTAATGAAATAAATTGTCTAAAAAAAGTGTCTTTTCTTAAAAATGTACATTTTCAAAAAAAAAAAAAAAAATATGTGTTTAAGTAAGTACCTTTTCTTAAAAATTTACATTTTCTTAAAGAAGTGCGTTTCCTTAAAAATGTAAATTCTTGAAAAAGTACATATACTTAAAAATTACTTTTTCTTAAAAAGTGAATTTTGGTAAAGAAAAAAGTATCTCTTTTAAAAAACTAGTTTATCTTAAAAAAGTACATTTTCTAAAAAATTAAATTTTTTTAAAGAAGTACATGTTTATACATGTACATGCCTTTTCTGAAAAAGTACCTGTTTTTTTATAAAAATATATTTTCTTACAAAAGTTGCTTTTCTTAAAAGAAATATAATTCCTTGAAGTAAATTTTCTTTTGAGAGTAAACACTTTATTGAAATTAACATAACTGTTAGTGATGAAGTAGTCATGCCACCGTGATGAAATATTCATTTGTCCCGAAATATTTTCTATATTGTAATGAATATATACTTAATTTTAAAAGAACTTCACTTCATTAATTTTATATGTCCGTTTTTCCTTTTTGTTTCTTCCAGATGGCAGTTGTAAAATTTTATAGCTTTTTATTCATTCCTGTTTCTGTCCTTTTTGCTTAAGGCAAAAAATTAAGTTGTCTGTAATTAAAATGCATTGAAGTTTTATTTTACAATTCACACAAATAATTGAATTTTCATTCATATATTTCATTAGATTTCTATTGTTGAAAAGGCGAATTGTTACAAAAAAAGAAAAAAAAAACTGTGTAATAATAAGTATTTCATGAACTCAATGAGACGATTTTTGTACTTTATGAAAATGTATTTAATTTGGTTAATTAAAAGATTTTTTTTGTTTCGCTTGGGTTATTAACAAAATACAAGGATGGTTTTAAAATGAAAATAGTTGTAATATTAGTAGTAAAGTAAGAGCGAATATTTGTTGATAATTTCTGGGAAAAGCCATTTAAATTTATTTGCATTATTTAATAAATATGTTGAGTAACTTTTTAAAATACTTTGAATTTATTTTACTTTTAAATTTATAATTATAAATAAAATTTAAGCGATATTCTAATATATTTTTTTTAATTTTAAAAATTATTGTGTTTAATTTATAATTACTAGCATATTCCAGCGCTCGAAATTCGAGTGAAATTTCTAGGCAACTTTTTTCAACTTAGCCAATTCGCATACCAACACTATTTTGGGTTATTATTATTGTGAATAAAGAAAACAAACTCATTAACAAACACATTAATAAATTTAATAAACACACACATAGCACATGTATAATTTTATAATATGTTAGAGCCAACTTTTGATGCAATTTACTCAATTTGAGGAAAAAAATTTAAAATCTGTAAATCTGGTGAATAGCTGAAAAGAAATACCTCTCAAATAATATACGTTTGGTCAAAATCGGGATAAAACGGTAGAACAAAACATCGGTAACAAGAAATTGCCTAGCCTATTAATATTATAGATAAATTTATATTAGGCTTTCTTTTGGGATATTTAAATAAATAAATAAAAATTATTAATTTATAGAAAAAAGATTTTTAAACCATTTTTTGTTAACTTTTTTAATAAAAGGTTAAAAATTTTAAAAATATTGTCCATCTGTCCATCTGTCTGTTGGAATCACGCTCATTCATAATATGTACTATTTACTTAGGTAGCGTAAGGATAATATTGCTTGCCATTATTTCGAGCAGGTTGTTGTTTAAAATGGAATTAATCGGGAATCATTGTTTCGAGTTATGAGATAAAATATTGAGACTGCTCTAAAAAATTATGAAAATTCAGTGTGTTTGTTGTAATAATTTATTATTCAATTTATAAATTTGTTTAGTTTTTCAAATAATTTATTTTCATTTGTTATACATAGTGCAATCAGTTCACGGAAACATAAAAGCAGGTTTAGGGTATCAAAAAACTGACATAGGCGAATTTGACACTCTGACTTGTTTTTAATAAAAATTTCTTAAATTAAAAAAACTAGTATAACCCAGCAAATTCTAGGCAATATTATTTTTTCATTAAATTTTGTTCTTTCATTGATTTGTTAAACTTTTTTTTAATATTAATTTATGGATATTTAAATGAGCCTAAAGCTGTGCTAATCAATTTTAACAATTCACAATTCAACACAGGGCGTGTCATGCACAATTTTACTCATTCGCATTAACACGGTGTAACGAAAAATTAGAAATATTTTATTTTATTTAATTTAAAATGTTTTTAAGACAGGTTAAACAAAAATTTTATCCTTCTCAGCTTCTCCTCCATATGAGCTATAACTATGCCAATTTTCACACTCCTCCGTGCCCGCATATTGTTAAAAAAGGGAACTAAAATTTACCTTCACGTATTAATATATAGATAGTATTATTCGTTGACTATAAGATAAGAATTTTGAATTATAAACATTTTTTTTTAGCTCAAAATGTTTTTCAAAAATATTTTGACATTAATTTGAAAATAGAAATTCTGCCCTAGAGAGATTATTCTTAAAAATTCTGTTTTTGCAACTATTTCAGTTTGAACTATTTTTGGGAAAGTGGCATGTCACTTTTTGAAAAAATAAATAAATTTAATCATTAAATTTTTTATCGTTTTTTTTTTGAAAATGGCATAAGTCACTTTTTGATAAAAAATAAATAATTTTATGATTAAAATATTTTAAGTCCAGCTTTAAATCGTGAGAATGGAAAACAAAATTTTTGTTTGAAATTTTCATTTTATTTTGATCACTAAATTTATTTTTTTTCCAAAAAAGTGACTTACACCACTTTCCCAAAAAAACTATCAATATTTTCACATCAAAAAATGTTTTTTTCTCATTTTTGTTTCTTGTTTCAAAATAAAATGATTTTATAGACTTTATTTGTAATTTTATAATTTTAAAGCGTTTATTTGACGTAAGTTACTTTATAAACAAGAGAGCGAAAAAAATAGCGATAATTTTTTTTTACCATCAATATCAATATCTTCATATCAAAAAATGTTTTTCCTCATATTTTTTTCTAAATAAAATGTTTAATTTTATAGACTTTATTTATAATTTTAAACCGTTTATTTAACATAAGTTACTTTATAAACAAGAGGGCGAAAAAAATTATAATTTTTTTTGTTACCATTTAAAAATTTTTAGTTCAAAGTTTTTATTCCCCGAATTGATTGTCTCGGTTTAATATGTAATTACTATTTTACATTAAAAATATGTTTTTTTCGGTCAATAATTTTATTTTTCGACAAAAATTTTGTTCCTAAAAATATTTTTTCCAAACAAAATATCTGTAAATAAATTTTTGAGCCGTTAATTTTAAAAGTGGCTTAAGTAAGACTTTCAACAAAAGCAAAAAATAATAAAAATTAAAACATATTTTACCAAATAAAAAAGTTTTAGCTCCATATTTCTTTTACGATTGTCACGATTTCACAAGTACTCGCAGCAGGCGCTAGATCAAAAATAGTTTAAAATTGATTCTTTCTTATCAAAAAATGTTATTTTCTCAAAAATTTTTTTAAAATAAAATGTATGGTAATAGGATATTAGACTCTGTAGAATAATTTTGTAAAAATATAAATTTGTACCATTTATTGAGGAAATGGCATTTCATATAAAAAATAAAAATAATAATGGATACAAATTTTTAGCTCAATAATTTTTTTAATTCACGGTTTAATATGCAGTAGCGCAGGACAAAAATATTTTTAAATCCATAATTTCACATTTATATGTTTTTTTATTTCTTGGAAATTAAAAAAATATTTATTTATAATATGGCCGCGTTAATTTAAAAACCAATTCAAACAATACCAAACAATACCAATAAACCATACTAATATCACATTATCTTGTTTAATGACTATAAATTAAATTTTTGTAAACATTGTTTGTAAACATTGTTATTTCTTGGAAATAAAAATATTTATTTATAAAGTGGCCGCGTTAATTTAAAAACCAATTCAAACAATACCAATGAGTTATATTTTTATTAACGATTTCTTATACAGCCGTACCATACTAATATCATATTATCTTGTTTAATGACTATAAATTTAATTTTTGTAAACATTGTTTGTAGGCAACGTTTGTAAACAATGTTTACAGATAATGTTTATAAACCATGTTTAGAAGAATATATTTTAAAGCACACAATAATAGCACTGTTGAAGAGGTGTTCGGTTTTATACTTGCAATTATCTATAATAATTTTCAAACCATGAAGGCATTTTACATTTTCTTAATTAATTAATTGTGGCCCTATGTTCCACATAGGAATTTGGATAATAATAATCTATAATATTAATAGGCTAGGCGATTTCTTTGGACTGATGTTTTATTCTACCGTTTTATCCCGATTTTCACCAAACGAATATTATTTGAAAGGTATTTCTTTTTAGCCGTTTTGCAGATTTACAGATTCTTAAATTTTGTACTTTATTTTTAGTAAATTGCATTTAAAGTTGCTACGAACATATACATAAAATTATACAATGCTATGTGTGTGTTTATTAAATTTGTTAATGTGTTTATAATAAAAATGAACTTGTTTTTTGTTTTGATTTGTGAATTGGCTATAATTGATTATCATACTTTTAGGGTCTTTATTTAATGAAAAAAAATTTTTCATAGAATTTGCGCTAGAATTTCGAGGGCTGGAATCTGCTAGTAATAATAATTATATTAACACTTTCAGACCTAGCTGTATCGATTGTGAGATCTGGTTAAGGTGCTTAAAATATAAATAAATTTTTTTTTGATTTTTTTTACTTTTTTTATTTTGTGGTTCTTGCGTGCTTTTTACACAAAAGAGAATAAAAAAAAACTATGTGAGTCCGATCACAGGGATCGGTTAAACATCTAGTAATTAAAAATTTTTTAAGTTGGAAGCACTTAAGCTTTCAGTATATTATTTTCAATTTAGAGTTTCATACATTTAGCCTAGTTTAATTAGCTGTTATACTTGTATATTTTTATATTTGTGTTATACTTTTTGGTTGTTGAATTAGTTGTTATATTTCGATATTATTATATCAGTAATGGTATTATACTTGTGGGGTTGTTGAATTATATGTTATACGTTAATATTGTGAAATTTTTAACGTTGTTATACTTGAAGGTTGTTGAATTAGCTGCAATAATCTTTGAACCAAAAGATTCATACCCCACTCTGTTTTTGTGATTGTATTGTGAAATAGATTTTTATACCCCTGAGCGTTTAGATGCGTACACATCAAAAAAAGAAATTACACTTTGCAAAAAACAATTTTAAATTGATGGTTTAACAATGACTACAATCGTTTTACTAGTCAGGTCAGAAAGGGTTAATATCTATAATAATAGGTAAGGCGATTTTTTGTGACCGATGTAAGTTTTACAGTTTTACCCCGATTTTGACAAAAAAATTTATAATTTAAATGTATTTCTTTTTAGCTGTTAACCAGATTTACAGATTTTCATCGTCAGGAACAGTTTTTGGAGTTATGATCGTTTAAAGTTGCTACTAACACATACATAAATTTATACAATGCTATGTGTGTGTTTATTAAATTTGTTAATGTGTTTGTGTTAATGTGTTGAGTTTGGTTTCTTCATTTAAAATAAGTTTAATTGTGTAGCATACCTTTAGGGTCTTTATTAAATGAAAACGTAAAATTTCCTAGAATTTGCACTCGAATTTCGAGCGCTGGAATCTGCTAGTTATTATTATTACTCTTGCTTTAACTTTTTATTATTTGTAGCTAAAAATGTTTAAATTCAATATCCAATTATAAAATGGTTAACCACAAGAGACTATAAAGCAAAATTGCTTTAAAAAACGCTAAATTACCACTAAGTATGTTTTTTTTATAACATCAATAATTTACGTGATTTAATATTAATTACAAATATTAATACACACATCAAATAAACAAGATAACAATTAAATTAAATATTATTGTAAAATAATCCTGCTCTTTTTTTCATAAAATAAAATTAGCAGAAAAATTAAAGTCAATTTGCAAAAAATATTTTTAATAATTACAAACATACAAATACACTTAGAAGTCAATGAAAATGATGAATTGGATTTAGTTAGTTAAAAAAAAAAAAAAAAAAACTATGCTACACTAAGCTAAAAGTGAAATAAATTGCAAATAGTCGAAATTATCTATTTATCAATTATATACGCGCTGTAGGCAAAACTTGGAACAGTAGAAAAAAATTGCAGGTTTTCAAGGAAAATCCATGTGGTAACTTAATTTTTGGAGAGGTTTTTTATCTGCCCCATTTTCAATAGTTCACGAGGATGGTCACAGAACTACCCAAACTAAGAAAAGTTAGATTTATATGAAAAGGTGATTTTTTTTCAGAAAAAGTACTTTTTTTAAGAAAAGGTAGTTTTTTTTAAAGGAAATATACTTTTTAATGAAAAAGTATTTGTTAAGATAATATACTTTTTTAAAAAAATTACTTTTTAACAAATGGTACTTTATTAAGAAATGGTACTTTTTTGAGAAAATTTACTTTTTAAGGGAAGTTACTTAAAAGTTTAAAAGATACTTTTTTAGAAAATGCTATTTCTAATAAAAACCATTTTCTTTAAGAAAAGGAACTTTTTCAACAAAAGTTATTTGTTAAGAAAATCTACTATTTTAAGAAAATTAACTTTTTAAGAAAAGGTACTTTTTAACATATGTGTTTTTTTAAGAAAATTTATTTTTTAGAAAATTTACTTTTTACGAAAAGGTTTTTTTTTTTTTTGATAAATGCTCCTTTTTAAGAAAAACAAGTAAGAGAATTATAGAATTATAGTCGGACTAGACTAGCTATGCGATACTCTTTACCATGCGTCAAGATTATTGGTCTTAGGGTATAGAGAATAAGCATAAACCAAATCTAAGTGGAATTTTTATTATTTTTTTGCCTTTGGATATGAAAAAGTTCACATCGGATGGTATATTTAATAAGGAAACTATGTCGAACAATTAACCGATCCTGACCATAATTGGTAAAGTCATTTATTTTTTGCAAAAACATATACAAACCAAATTTGAGAGAAACCTGTGCAATAGTTTTGGTTTTCATAGGTGTAAGTAAAGATTGGGAAGCAACTTTATGTGGGGATTACGGCTAAGAATTGCCCTATAGGTTTTATTTATGGACCACTGATTAATGGATGTAATAAGTACACACAAACCCAATTTGACTGATATCTAAACAATAATTTGGATCATATGGTAATTTAAGTCGGTATCATAGGTGTCATTTGTATGGGGACTAAATCTTAGCATGCACCGATTTTCGCCAATTTTAATAGTATTCGTCGTATTGGCGATAGAAGCTTATATACCAAATTTCATCAGGATATATTCGTATATGCGATTTGTAGTTTGATTATAAGGTTTACATGGACACACAGACAGACAGATGGACAAACGAACGGATGGACGGACATCGTTAACTCGACTCAGAAAGTAATTCTGACCACATAGTGGTATAGGGTATAATTAGTTTTTTAAGAAGATCTACTTTTTTAAGAAAATTAATTTTTTTAAAGAAAAACAAGTAAGAAAATTATAGTCGGTCTAGACCGACTATAGGATACCCTATACCATGCGTTTAGAAACCCTATCTCTTAGGCCCAACTAACTGGACATTGAAAATAAGCAAAAACCAAATTTGATTTTTATTAATTTTTTTGGCTGCAGATATTAAAAAGTTCATATCGGATGCTATATCTATAAAGGGACTAGGTCCAAAAATGGACCGATCCTGATCATGTTTGGTAAAGTCTCTTGTATTTTGCAAAAATATATACCAACAAAATTTGAGAAGAATCAGTGCAATATTTTTGTTTTTTAATAGATTTAAGTGAAGATCGGGAAGCAGCTCTATATGGGGTCAAAGGGATCATTTTTGGACTACTCATTAGTGGATGTAATGAACGCATACAAACCCAATTTGAGTAAGATCTATATGACAATTTGGATCTTATGGCAATTTATGTCGATTTCATATGGGTAGTTTGTATGGGGGCTAGGTCTGAACATCGACCGATTCTCACCAATTTCAATAGCGTTCATCCCATGGCCGATAATGGCTTATATACCAAATTTCATCAAAATATATTCATATTTGCGACCTTCAGTTTGATTACAAGCTTTACATGGACACACAGACGGACGGACGGACGGACGGACATTGTTAAATCAACTCAGAAAGTGATTCTGATTCGATCGGTATAATTAAAGATGGGTCTAGGTCAAATATTTTTGGTTGTTACAAACAGCAGCACAAAGTCATTATACCCAAACCACATAGTGGTATAGGGTATAATTACTTTTAAGAAAAGGTACTTTTTAAAGAAAAGTTCTTTTTAAGAAATGGTATATTTTTTGAGAGTGGCTTCTTTTTAAGAAAATTGTACTTTTTAACAGAAGGTACTTTTTTAAGAACTGGTACTTTTTTATGAAAAGACCTATTTTTTTTAAAAGTCTACTTATTTAAGAAAAAGTTCTTTTTTCAGAAAACATACTTTGGTAAGAAAGTGTAATTTTTACGAAAAGGTACTTTTTAAGAAAAAATAATTTTTTAAGTAAATGGACTTTTTAAAGAAAAGGTACTATTTTAAGAAAAGGTACTTTGTAAAGAAAAGCCCTTCCCTTCAAAGATATATTTTTTAGAAAAGGTATTTTTATAAAAAAGTACTTATTAAGAAAGTTTTCTTTTTAAGAAAATTACTTTTTAACAAATTTTTTAAGAACAGCTACTTTTTTATTGAAAAGTTTTTTTTTTATGAAAAGACCTTTTTTTGAAAGAAAATTCACTTTTCTAAGAAATGGTGATTTTTCCGAAAATGTACTTTGTTAGGGAAATGTACTTATTTTAGGAAAAGTACTTTTTCAAGAATAGGTACTTTTACGAAATGCTACTTTAAAATAATATTACTTTTTAGGAAAGGTATTTTTTTTAAAGCAAACTTATTTTTTATGAAAAGGCATTTTGTAATGCAAACGTATTTTTTTAAGAAAAGGTTCTTTTTTAAGAAACGGTACATTTTAAGAAAACTTTCTTTTTGCAAAAAAGTTACTTTTTTAAGAAAATCTCTTTTTTAATCTACTACTTTAAGGACGGGAATTTATTTTAAGGAAATGTCGATATTCTAAGGAAGGCATGTTTTTAAGAAACGGTACTTTTTAAAGAAATTTTACTTTCTTAAGAAGATGTACTTTTTTAAGAAAAAGGTACTTTTTTATGAAAATGTAATTTTTAAAGAAAAGGTCTTCTTTATAAAAAAATCTACTCTTTTAAGAAAACGTATTTTTTAAGAAAAGGTACTTTTTTTAACAAAAGGTATTTTTTAAGAACAGGTGCTTTCTTACGAAAATACCTTTTTTTTAAAATAAATTCTACTTTTTTAAGAAAAGGTGCTTTTTTAATAAAATCTACTTTTTTAAGAAAATGTGCTTTTTTAGGAAAAGGCACCTTTTCAAGAAATAATACTTTTTACGAAATGTTACTTTAAAATAAATTTACTTTTTTAATAAAGGTATTTTTTGAAGAAGGCTTACTATTTTTGAAAAGGTTTTGTTTTAAGAAACGGTTCATTTTAAGAAAACCTGCTTTTTGTAAAAAGGTATTTTTTTAAGAAAAGCCTTTTTTAAGACAAGGTACTTTTTTACGAAAAGGTACTTTTTTACGAAAAGGTACTTTCTACGAAAAAGTACTTTTTTAAGAAAATGTACTTGATTTAAAAATGGTACTTTTTTAGAAAAGGTACTTTTTTAGAAAGGTACTTTTTTTTAGAAAAGGTACTTTTTCTAGAAAAGGTACTTTTTCTTCGAAATACTTTTTTATGCTTTTTTAAGAAAATGTATTTCTTAAGGAAAGGTAGTTTTTTAAAAAAAATCGACTTCTTTAAGGATGGGTATTGTTTCTTAAGGAAATGCCCATATTCTGAGCAAGACTTCATTTTAAAAAAGGTACATTTTTGAAGAAAATTTACTTTATTGAGAATAAGTGCTTTTTTACGAAAAGGTAAATGCCGTTTTTAGCTCTTAATGAGTAAAACTACGGAAGTTTTTTTCGCGAATGCAATCTACATACCACATTTTATATTTTTACCGTTTTCCCCCTTTTTTGTCATTCTACCTCGTCATTATTTGAATTTCCAAAAAGCCCTTCTTAGGAGAAATTTCAGCCAGTAGGGGAACTTACGTTCCAAAATGCAGTGTCTAGTTGTAAATAAATATTTCTCGTATATTAATTTTCCGGGGTTAAAGAGTCAGAGAGTCAGTAATGAGCTAAGCTATAAAGAAAGATATAACACGTTTGCAAATGTCTTTTTAGTGCGTTTACATCTAAGGGAAATCTAGTAGATTTTAGTTGAAATCTATTTCAAAATCTATACCGTTTACATCTAACTTTTTTGACATTTTGCTGATTAAAATAAAATATATAAACTAGAAATTCTAAAAATAAACAAAACAATATGAAAATGGAAATATGGAAAATTTAAAATGGAACAGAATTTATTATTATATAATGCATCAAGAATGAATAAAGTACAAGCTGAAATAGAAATTTTGCGAAAAAAAATTATGAATTGTTAAATGTATTGTTTGAACAACAAAAACAAATGCATTTTCCAGAATTATTGAAAAGCAGATTGGAATGGGCACATATAAGTATAGAAAATTATAACTTTTCAATCACTAAATATGTTTTTATTATAGATCGTCATTTTTATTAATAACTAATATTTTATTTCCTTTCTATTCAGTCACTACGTTGTAATTTTCTACTACAATATTAAGAAAACACAGTAGTATCATTTGGTAGTGCCCAAGTTTGACAAGATTTTGTGAGATTTTGCTAAAATCTGGTAACGAGTTAGATTTTGTTTTGTATGGGAAATCTAGTAAAAATGATCTAGATCGTGCTCGAAATCTCGTATATACAAGTCTTTGGTTAGATGTACGCACTATTATTTTACTAGCTTAATACCTTTTTGCGGATTTCCTTAACCATTTCTGTCTTGGCCATCTTAAAGAGGAACGTGACGGCCAAATTTTGAAACAACCAAAAAAGTCGATGTGAAAAAGATATTCGGTTTGACATAGAATTAATCGTGGGCTAATTTAAGTCTTAGTCAAAGGTAACATTTTCTCTGTCTTTGAATGAAAAGGTGACTTTGGTGTTATATTTTATTTATTTATATTTATTTATATTGTACTTATAAACGCGCGAATTTTAAATGAAAAATGAAACAGGTTTCTTTTTAATAAAAATCAATAAGTTTCAGTTAAAACGTGCTTAAAAGTTGTAAAGTCAATTTAACAGAGCGAATAAAAACCTTTAATATTTCAAGCATAAAATTTGCTGTTTTCTATAAAAGTCTGCTATTTAATTTAATATAATTATTTCATTTTAAGGCATAAACCAATGTTTTTAACGCAAAACAAAAAGAAAACATAAAAAATAAAAAAATATTGTAAACTGATTGTTAATAAGACCGCATAAATTCGTATTACTTATGCGTATATGAATTTATGTTAATTAATTCTTATAAATAAGTACATACATACCGATATACATATATACATATATATGTACATCACGTATACAGGTGAAAAAATATATTATCGTTATTATTTATAAATATTACAATAGCCAAAAAACAATATTTTTAATGATAATTATAATTGATTCATGACCTTATTTCTGCGACAAAAAATTTATTTCAATAATTCTTTAACAATCGATTCTGTGCAAAGCGATAAATATAAAATCAATAAATATATGAGCATAAGAAGCTTTTCAAATGAAAATGTTTAATACATTGACATATTCAGAACCAAATTTCTAGGTATCACCCTGGATACTGTACTGGTTTGAAGAAGAGAATCCAGACAGCAACTAAGGCCTACTCTTCATATAGAAACATCCAAAATAATATATTATAAAATTTTTTTTATTGTTGTATTGATAAAAGGGGAATTTAAAGGTTTTTGGCTAATTTTTGAATGAATCTTTTTCTGTAAATTTAATCTTATTTTGTACATCTACATATAATATTAATAGATAAGGAGAAACGTATCTTATTTGAAAGGTATTTCTTTTTAGTTGTCCTCCAGATTTGCAGATTTTTAAATTTTAAGATTTTTTTTTGCAGTAAAATGCATTTAAACATGCTACTAACACATACATAAAATTATACAATGCAATTTGTGTTTTTATAAAATTTGTTAATGTGTTTGCAAAAAAAAAATTGTTTGTTTTCTTTATTCACAATTATAATTGTGTTGAGTTCAAAAATATATTTTGACATAAACCAATAACATTGAAAAATAATTTTAGACATAAACCAATATTTAACAAGTAAGAAAATTATAGTCGGTCTAGCCCGACTATACGATACCCTATACCATGTTTAAGAGACCCTATCTCTTCAGTCCAACTAATTGGATATAGCAAATATGCATAAACCAAATTTGAGTGACATTTTTATTAATTTTTTTTTCGCTGCAGATATGAAAAAGTTCATATCGGATACTATATTTAAATGGGGACTATGTCGAAAAATGGACCGATCCTGACCATATTTGGTAAAGTCACTTATACTTTGAAAAAATATATACAAACCAAATTTGAGAAAAATCTGTGCAATATTTTTGTTTTTTGATAGATTTAAGTGAAGATCGGGAAGCAGCTCTATATGGGGCCTTTGACTAAGAATTTTCCTGTAGAGATTATTTTTGGACTACTCATTAGTGGATGTAATGAACGCATACAAACCCAATTTGAGTAAGATCTATATGACAATTTGGATCTTATGGCAATTTATGTCGATTTCATATGGGTAATTTGTATGGGGGCTAGGTCTGAACATGGACCGATTCTCACCAATTTCAATAGCGTTCATCCCATGGCCGACAAAAGCTTATATACCAAATTTCATCAATATATATTCATATTTGCGACCTGCAGTTTGATTACAAGCTTTACATGGACACACAGACGGACGGACGGACGGACATCGTTAAATCGAATCAGATAGTGATTCTGATTCGATCGATATAATTAAAGATGGGTGTAGGTCAAATATTTTTGGTTGTTACAAACAGCAGCACAAAGTCATTATACCCAAACCACATAGTGGTATAGGGTATAAAAAGCGTTCAACTGTGAATTGAGTAAAATTGATTACTATACCTTTAGGGTCTTTATTAACTGAAAAAAATAAAATTCCTAGAATTTGCATTCGAATTACGAGAGCTAGTTATAACTAAATATGGACCTATTTAGTTGTGAATGCTTTTGCTTTATTCCTTTTTTACTTTCCACTAGTCATTTATTTGAGGTTTGAACTTGAAAAATATTTAATTTTTATTTTTAGGCCATTAAAAAGCCCCTAAGTATAAATGCATAGATACTCAAAAAATACAACAATAACAATTGTTTGTTCGGTCAGAGTTGTATCTGCTGAGATTAATACGAAGTTAAAGCTGTATGGTATGAAAACCGATTCTTAACCACACTGTTCGTAGGCCTGACTTTAGGTGAGTGCGTTAAAGCGCTGACGTGAGCGCTGTATGTGAGATAGACGCAGGTTCAAACCCGACATATAGAAACAATCTATTCAATTTTAACATAATCGTATCAATTATTACATGTTCAATAATATCACTGATGAAGGTTGAAATGTCAGAAACTAGTCTGAATAAAAGGTACAGTGTAGTTATGAATTGTAGAAATATATGCTTCTTCTTCTCTACCACATACCATTGCCACTAATAATTTCTAATTTCCGAAATAAATACATATTCATACAAAAATGACTTTTAACCCTTCATAAAAACAATATTTTTCCTAAAAGAGTAATTTTTCTTAAAAAAGCACGTTACGGGTATTTTAAAAGTATCTCAAAATTTTTTTTGAGTACATTTTCTTTAAAGAGTGAATTTTCTTTCTTGTAAAGTTGCCTTTTCTTAAAAAAATAATTTTTCTTAAAAATTTATCTCTTCTTAAAAGTCAATTTTTTCTTAAAAAATTGTTTCTTCATAAAAATACCTTTTCTTAAATAGGTACCACCTCTTAAAAATATATTTTATTAAAAAAGCGCTTTTACTTAAAAAATTATATTTTCTTAAAAAAATTTTTTTTTCTAAAATTCCTTTTTACAAAAACATACCTTTTCTTAAAAAAGTACATTTTCTTAAAAAAGTACAATTTCTTTTTTTAAAACGTTAAATTTCTTAAAAATGTATTTTTTTCCAACAACTAACTTTTCTTAAAGAAGTCCTTTTCTTAAAAAAGTACTTTTCCTGAAAAAAGTAAATTTTCGTAAAACATTACCCGTTTTCAAATTTGTAAGCTTTCTTAAAAATGTACCTGTTGTTAAAAAAGTGTTTTCCTACCAACTTACTCCGTTCTTACAAAAGTATATTTCTTCAAAAAACATATTTTCTTCAAAAAGTAACACTTCTTAAGAAAGTTTATTTTATTTAAAAAGTAAATTTTTCTTAAAAAAACTATTTCTTAAAAAAGTAACTTTTCTGGACAAGTAATTTTTTAAAAAACGAAATTTCCTAAATAAGGAAATTTATAAAAAAGTAAATTTTCTTAAAAAAAGCACTTGTAAAAAGCACTTGTTCTTAATAAAGCAATTTTTCTTAAAAAGGTACCTTTTCCTAAAAATTATCTTTTTTTTCTCAAAAAGTACCTTTTCGGTAAAAGTAGCTTTTATTAAAAAAGTACCTTTCAATAAAAAAGTACCTTTTCTTAAAAATTATTTTTTTTCTCAAAAAATACCTCTTATTAACAAAGTAGATTTTCTTAGAAAGGTGCCGTTTCCTAAAAATATATTTTTTCTCAAAAAGTATCTTTTCTTATGAAAGTGCCTTGTCTTAACAAAAGTTTTTAACAAAGTTAAAAAAGTACTATTAAGAAAACTTACTTTCTTAAGAAAATTTGCTTTGTTAGGAAAAAGTACTCTGCACTTTTTTTTAGAAAAGGCACTTTATTAAAATAAGTACTTTTTTGAGAAAATGTATTTTCTTAAAAAAAAGTACTTTCTTATGCAAATGTTTTTTTTTTTTTGAGAAAAGCCACTTTTTTAGAAAAGGCACTTTTTTAACAAAGGCTAACTTTGTGGACTTTTTAAGAAAATGTACTTTTTTAAGAAAATGTACTTTTATAAGAAAAATACTTTTTAAGACAAGGTGTTCATTAATAAAATGTCTTTTTTTAAGAACATCTGCTTTTTTAAGAAAATTTACTTTTAAGGAAAGGTCCTTTTTTTAGAAAAAGTACTTTTTCCTTAAAAAGTCCTTAAAAGTCCTTTTTCCTTAAAAAGTACTTTTTCTAAAAAAAGGACCTTTCCTTAAAAGTGAATTTTCTTTTCCTTTTCCTTAAAAAGTACTTTTTAAAAAAAAAAGGACCTTTTTCCTTAAAAAGTACTTTTTCTAAAAAAGGACCTTTCCTTAAAAGTAAATTTTCTTAAAAAAGCAGATGTTCTTAAAAAAATATATTTTATTAATAAACACCTTGTCTTAAAAAGTATTTTTCTTTTTAAGAAAAAGTACTTTTTTAAGAAGTATTTTTAAGGAAATGGCACTGTTTTAAGAAAACGTATCTTTTTTTTTTAAAGAAAAAGTACTTTTTCAAAAAAAGTACTTTTTTAAGAATAGGTACTTTTTAAGAAGAGCCATTATTTAAGAAATAGTACTTTTTAAAGAAAAGGTATTATTTTAAGAAAATGTACTTTTTAAAGAAAAGCCCTTCCCTTCAAAAAATATACTTTCTAAAAAAGGTACATTTTCTTAAAAAATTATTTTTTTTTTTATCAAAAAAGTAAATTTTCTTTAAACATTACCATTTATTACATTACCACTTATTACATTACCATTTTTTAATAAGTACCTTTTCTTAATTTATGATCTTTTCTTAAAAAAGTACCGTTGCTTAAAAAAGTGTCTTTAATTTTTTTTTTCTTAAAAAGTACTTTATTCTAAAAACTAAATTTTTCTTTAAAAGATGCATTTTCTTAAAGTACATTTTTTTAAATGATGTTTATTAAAAAAGTAAATTTTCTTTAAAATTATCTTATTTTTATACCCTCCATTCCAGTGTGCAGAGGGTATATATAAGTTTGTCATTCCGTTTGTAACAATTAGAAAAAAATTTTGGACCTCATAAAATATATATATTTGTGATCCTTATAACAACCGGAGTTGATATAGCGATGTCCGTCTGTCCGTCTGTGGAAATCACGATGACGGCATCAATCGGGCAGCTAGGATGCTCGTTGACATAAAAAAATGATTCACTGACATCCTGAAAAGTTTGCTGTTTAAAAGCGTCCACATCGGTCGATTAGGGCCCGAGATTTGAATGAAGAACTAAAAAAAGTCTTGAAAAAATATAATTTTCTATGTTGTTCTTGTCACGATCACGCTCTCAATAGTGTAGCTACAGTGATCATTTTTAGCGAGAGTGTTTCATCAAATTCGTGGGAAGATTTCTGTTTCAAAAATCATTAAAATCGGTGGAACAGGTCCAGAGAAATCTCTGAAAAACTAAAAAAAAAAAATTAAAATATGATGTTTCTATAGTGTTCTTGTTGTTATTTTAAATGTTATATTGTTGTCACAGCTGGACTTGTTGTTTTTGTGGTCGTTGTGGTAATAATATAATAAAAACTAACCCTTTGTACATTTTTTTATCAACTCTGGTAGAAAAATTTAAAAGTTTCCATTGTTTTGGCATCACTAAAAAAATTTACTAGATCATTTCTGTCATCGCCACGAGCCTGCCTGCAAAGTTTCAGATCGATTGGGTTACGCGAAAGGGGTTAAAATCGATCCAAAATTTTTTCGATAAGCAGACACTACGGTTAATATAAAGGGAGTAAAAATTCACCAGCATCTAAAGCAAATAATGCTAAAATACCTAGTTGTTAATAAAAAAAAAACAATGTAAATTTAGCAAAAAAAAATTTTATGTATAACTTTATTTAAAGAGAAAAACACAAAAATAAAGTTTGATGTTGTATTTTTTGTGTGTAATAGTTACATATACATACATGAACATATTAAATAATACAAATAATATACATATATTATATATATATATATATATATATTATATATATTATATATATGTATGTATATGTATGTATATATTATATATATGTATATCCATAACAACTGCATGTTAGAAATAAATCGGTATATTATTTTATTTACATAAAATTCTGCAATATTTTGTTGTGGGGAAAATACATTTCTTTTGCATTAACAGAGTGTCACTTCATTTTGCTCAGCGTGACTATGCCACAGTAGATGACACCACAATTTTTGTTTGTTCTAATTAGCTTTGCAATAGTTATTTTTATTTTAACATGAATGTTAATATTTTCAACTAGATATCATACAGAACAATGTTAAGAGTATACACGGGCTGGTCTTTTATTTCATACGTTTTTTCATTATTCTTTTACAAATATGAACATAAGTTTGGCATATTAACTTTTTGTTGTCTTTACAAAATAGAGTTACCGAGTTCATCAATGAGTTTTTTGCTTTCAAAACAGTTCTACATAGTTATATAGAATTATTATTCGGCTTTACCTACAAAATATCTGATTGCGATTACATCTAATTTTTAAAAATTGTTTATAATTACTAAAGCATTATTATTCACATAAATACAAAATTGCACTTTTTAAATTTTCCATTCAAATTTAAGAAAATATCAATTCTAAAAACTAGAATTAAAAATTTCCAATTATAAATTGCAATTAATTGAATTTCAGAAAATCATATCAAAACGTCAGAAATTATAATTTTAAATTTAGAAGACATCAGAAGACATTTAGAAGACATTAGAAGACATTGCATCTTTAATATATAAATTTTATTCGTTAAACACAAATTGAAATTCAAAAAAAAAAAAAAAACACCAAATACCTGTGTTTACATTTAAAAATATTGACATTCAGGAGAAATTAATAACTTTTCAGTACCGCGATTCAGTAAATTCTTTTAACGGTAGTCGAATAGTTAAAAAAAATAAAATAGCAAAATTATCAGTAATATTTTTAAACGATATTCTCTATTGTTAAAGTCAGCTGTTGTTGTTATCTAAACGGCAACCATTTTTGTGTTGTTTATTCAATCGATATAAACTTAAATTTTTAGGTTGAAATGTCGTGATACATAAATAAAAATCATAAAATAGTGAAAATATTTTGCTTATATTAAAAAACTTTTTTATATAAATAAAAAAATTAAATAGCATATTCAATTCATTATTTCATTCTCAAATAAATAAACAGAAATATTAGTAAAAAAAAAAAATATTAAACATAAACATAAAATCATCCTGTCAAACACGAAGTAATTTGTTTTTTTTTCTATTCTTCTTTGTGTTTTTCGCTTATTTTGACAGAGATGCCACTCGTTTAAAATTTAAATAAATAGAAAAATAGATTTGTCGACTGTCGTTAAGATGTATGTACTTAGTGAATCACTTAATCCTTAGTGCAAACAACAATAGCTGTCGATATATTTTGCGATTGTCGGATCGTTGAAATTTACAGAATCGCACTACAGAAAACATTAATTTAAATTCAATGAATTTTAGAAAACCTCAAATGATATTTAAGAATTGCTAACATAAAAATTGTTACATAAATAAACGCAATTTTTTTTGGATGTAAATTTGAAGTTTTTCAGAAAATAAAGATAACAAATTATTTTATTTAAAATGTTTGGGACTTTTGGTTTTTTGCGTTTGGCATCCCTAATTTGATTATTTATTATTATTATGAATTTATTCTCTATGTTTTCAAAATATGGCACTATTTTAATAAAAAAGTTGAGAGAGCTTTTTTTTTTAGTTATTATTTTGTTACTCCATCCGACCTATATGGCCACAATGAAGAAATATTTGGCCAATTAAAAGAAATTATACAGCCATCTCCAATTAGCACGATTTAATGCATGTAGCCACCCTACACAACCATTACCTTTGCAATGGAGGTAAGGGCGAGCTATTTAATTAGCAAAAACTAAATTAAACGAGAAGTTATATCATATAACCGGAAACGCATGCATATAGGTATATAACCTAAGTGCATGGCGATCAGCAACCACGATGACCAAAAAGCAAACACCGAAATAAATCCGAAATAATAGAAAAGACGAAAACCAACCCAAAGAATTTGCTGAAATAATTTGGTATTAAGTTTAACAAATTGTTTACTTTTTCATTTACATTTATTATCAAGACTCAAACCGAGGTGGAGGGTATCAAAGATTCGGTACAGCCGAATTTAACACTCTTACTTGTTTAAAATTAAAGTTTCTTAAAAAAAGTGAGTTATCTTAAAAATGCAAATATTCTTAAAAAGTACCTTTTCTTAAAAAAGTAAATTTTCTTAAAAAATACGTTTTTTCTTAAAAAATCACTTTTTTGATAAAAGTATCTTTTCTTATATAAACACCCTTTCTTAAAGAAGTACCTGTTCTTATAAAGCTTCAATTTCTTAAAAAACTACCTTTCATTAAAACAGTATATTTTCTTTAAAATTAACTTTTTTAAAAAAGTGCCTTTTCTTAAAAAAGTAAATTTTCTTAACAAAATACCTTTTCCCAAAAAAGTACCTTTCTTAAAAAAGTATATTTTCTTAAAAGAGTGCGTTTTCTTCAAAAAGTACTTTTTCCTAAAAAAGTACCTTATCTTAGAAAAGTACCTTTTCGTAAAGAAATACCTTATCTTAAAAGAGAACTTTTTCTTAAAAAGTACCTTTTCTTAAAAAAATACCTTTTCTTAAAAAAGTACCTTTTCTTAAAAAGTACATTTTCTTAAAAAGTACCATTTCTTAAAAAGGACCCTTTCTTTGAAAAGTAACTTTTCTTAAAAAATAGCTTTTCTTAAAAAGTACCTTTTCTTAAAAAGTACCGTTTACTTAAAATGTACCTTTTCTTAAAAAATACCTTTTCTTACAAAACTTCCTTTTGTTAAAAAAAGTATATTTTTGTTCGGCAAGTTCTTGGACAGCTCCTCCTAAAGCCTTCAAAATTTTAAAATTCTGTTAACTTTCTCATTCGTTACTTTAAATTCAATTTATATGTTGTGCCAAAGCGCTTCTTTCATTTATTTAGATAGATTGTAAATTTTCCCTATTTTCTACTGTAGGCACGATCTCAACAGAAGGAAAGACAGACAGACGTGGCTTGATCAATATATTGTCCCATTCGAAAGTATTGTGAAGCTACATTCTTTGACTATTTAGTCTCTGCTTATATAGTGAAACACTCCCGGAAAATTTAATATTATTTAAATTATTAAAATCTGAGTTAAGTTTATTTAAAGTTCAAGGAATAAAGAATGTTTAAATCTCTTTTTTGGTTGTTGTTTTGCTTAATTCCTTTTTGACAATGACTGTGTAATTTTGTGTTGAAAGTATTATCATTTAAAACACGAATTGTATATTTTCATTTGACTCTTTTGTATCCTACAAAGTTCACTTAATAAGCAGTTGTAGTACGAAGCAAGATGTTCATTTTAATGCATTTGCAATTATATGTTCATCTACAGTGAAAGCTTAAGTAAATCGACAGCATATAATAAGAAATAACTCTCTAACTGCTGTTTAATAACACAAGGGAACAAGCTTTTTGTTGATTAAGAACTGAATGTTGTTTTGAAGGTTATTTGGGACGCTGAATTCAAATCTGCACTTGGTTTTTTTTCTACCACCTTGACTTTTCGTGATATGCCGTTATGCACAAAATTAAGGTACTTCCACCACATATATTAGAATAACTTGAAAACGGTTCATCATTTTCAATCAAAAAAAACCAAAACTCGTCAATAATATTATTTTTAGGCCGTGCTTACATTGGTTTTATATTTGCCCAGCAGTTTCAGAGATATCGTTGAAGTTTGAAAAAAAAAACAATTAAAAAAAATGAAATATATGATTATACCTGTAACTAAAAAATACGAGCTGATGGAGAAAAATGGAGATTAGATTTGAAATCAGCGACCTCAAATTATTAAAAAATTGCAATAAAGTTCTTGCCAACACCAAAAAAGTTCCATTTGTATTAATTTTTAAATTCACCATTTCAAAAACATCATTATTTTATGAGTCGGGCTTCCACTGTAAGTAGCTGCTTTAAAATAAAAACTGCCTTTTAACGGCAAAGTCTTTAATTACATGTTGATTTCATGTTCATTACACATTGTTTGTTTGTGTCGTAATCTGTCAGTTTCGATGTTAATTTATCTGTCTGTTTGTTGTTGTATATTTTGTTGCAATTTTTCGTTTAAATTGTTGTTATTATTTATAGAAATTGTAACCCAGTTGTACCTGCAGAAAATCAACGTCATATGGGAGTTATTATCATTATTATTAAACTGTGTACATGTGATGATATCTGTTATTACAATCAAAAAGCCAATGAGTTTATATAGTCAAGTAAATAAAGATGTAAAGACTGATCGGAAGGTAGTAATTATATATTTAAAGAACAAAAGTTTATGTTTTTTTTTTTTTTTTATCAAAAAGACACTTAAGAATGATTAAAAGTTTTTTTTTGTTTCAAATATTATTATTATTATCTATAATATTAATAGGCAAGGCGATTTCTGGTGACCGATGTAAATTTCACAGTTTTACCCCGGTTTTAACAAAAAATTTATCATTTGAAAGGTATTTCTTTTTAGCTGTTTTCCAGATTTACAGATTTTCATCGTCTGGAACATTTTTTTTGAGTTATTATCGTTTAAAGTTGCTACTAACACATACATAAAATTATTCAATGCTATGTGTGTGTTTATTAAATTTGTTAATGTGTTTGTGTTAATGTGTTGAGTTGGTTTTTTTCATTTAAAATGAGTTTAATTGTGAAGCATACCTTTAGAGTCTTTATTTAATGAAAAAATAAAATTTTTTAGGATTTGCACTCGAATTTCGAGGGCTGGAATCTGCAAGTATTATTATTGTATTATTCTCTTCATTCATTTGACAGCAGTAGCGATATAGTAAATGTGTTCCTTTGAGCCTTTGAGGTCCTTTAAAATGAAAGCAGATTACGAAATAAAACACGTAGTTCTCTTCCCTCTCTTTACTTTTAGAAATATATTAACTGGTTTATGTGTAATGAATTTTTTGTATTTTCGGGCGCAGACGTGACTAATACTTGAATCAATTTTTTTCAGCTATACAATTTTGTTTACTCCTGTAATTTTTTCGTTCTCAAAAATTTTATTTTTCGGATTAAAAATTTTTTTTTTACCTTAAATTTTTTTTATTTTTCATATAAAAATTATTTCTTCTCCTAAAAATTTTTTTCTCACTTCCTTATTTTTTTTTTTTGGACGTTCAGGATCAATCATTGTATTATTTCTATAGAAATGTAAACGAAAAAAATTAATAACTTTTCTACAAAATGTAATAAACAAACATAGGCGAAAAATGTTTCCCCTCCAAAAATTGTAAAATTTTTCTATAAAAAAAGATCGCAGATTCTTAAAAATTCCCTAAAAAATATAATAATAGAAATTTTTTTTTGAATTTTTTTTTAAATTAAGAAAAGGAGTATTTCTTCAGAAACAGTCTCCGTGGTTTTTTCTTAGAAATCTTTTCTCACACAAAGTAAGAACGTAAAAAAAATCTCTAGAAAAATGCGTCATAAATAAAACATGTGAAAGTCTAATAAAAATAATTCAATTATATTAAATTTATTTGGTGTTGACGGTTGAACGATTTGAAAATGAGTAACTATTCAAAGTAAAAAACACAGAAAATAACTCATTAAAAATACATAAGAAAACAAGTAAAAAAATTATAGTCGGTATAGACCTACTACACGATACCTATACCATGGTTTGGAGACCCTAACTATTCGGTCCAACTAATTGGATACATACAATAAGCATAAACCAAATTTGAGTGCCATTGTTATTAATTTTTTTGGCTGCAGATATGAAAAATTTCATATTGGGTGCTATATTTATATGGGGACTAGGTCGAAAAATTCACTGATCCTACCCATATTTGGTAAGTCACTAATATTTTGAAAAAAATGTACACAAACCAAATTGGAGAAAAATCTGTGAAAAAATTTTTTTTTTTTTTATAGATTTAAGTGAAGATCGGGAAGTAGCTATATATGGGGCCTATGACTAAGAATTGTCCTATAGGGATTATTTTTGGACTACTGATTAATGGATACAATAAACACATACAAACTCAATTTGACTAAGATCGATATGATAATTTGGATCTTATGGATCACAGCGGAATAAAGATTTTTTTAATGGCACTTTTTTAAAATCAAACAGAAAGCGTCATCTTTGTATCACTTATAGGAATTAATTGCAGGGGCTCTGCTAATATAAAAATATTTATTTTTATTATTTCAACCGGTTAATTTTTCATTTCTTATTTTAAATTTTTCATTCATTTTGTATTTTTAATTTTTTTATTTTTGATTTTTAATTTTTTACTATTCATTTTTCGTTTTTCATTTTCCATTTTCCTTTTCCATTTTCCATTTTCCATTTTTAATTTTTCATGTTTTATTTTACATTTTTCAGTTTTTGTTTTTCATTTTTTATTTTTTATTTTTAATTTTTAATTTTTATTTTTAATTTTTAATATTTAATATTTAATTTTTAATTTTTAATTTTTAATTTTTAATTTTTAATTTTTAATTTTTAATTTTTAATTTTTAATTTTTAATTTTTAATTTTTAATTTTTAATTTTTAATTTTTAATTTTTAATTTTTAATTTTTTATTTTTAATTTTTAATTTTTAATTTTTAATTTTTAATTTTTAATTTTTAATTTTTAATTTTTAATTTTTAATTTTTAATTTTTAATTTTTTATTTTTAATTTTTAATTTTTAATTTTTAATTTTTAATTCTTAATTTTTAATTTTTAATTTTTAATTTTTAATTTTTAATTTTTAATTTTTAATTTTTAATTTTTAATTTTTAATTTTTAATTTTTAATTTTTATTTTTAATTTTTAATTTTTAATTTTTAATTTTTAATTTTTAATTTTTAATTTTTAATTTTTAATTTTTAATTTTTAATTTTTAATTTTTAATTTTTAATTTTTAATTTTTAATTTTTAATTTTTAATTTTTAATTTTTAATTTTTAATTTTTAATTTTTAATTTTTAATTTTTAATTTTTAATTTTTAATTTTTAATTTTTAATTTTTAATTTTTAATTTTTAATTTTTAATTTTTAATTTTTAATTTTTAATTTTTAATTTTTAATTTTAAATTTTAAATTTTTAATTTTTAATTTTTAATTTTTAATTTTTAATTTTTAATTTTTAATTTTTAATTTTTAATTTTTAATTTTTAATTTTTAATTTTTAATTTTTAATTTTTAATTTTTAATTTTTAATTTTTAATTTTTAATTTTTAATTTTTAATTTTTAATTTTTAATTTTTAATTTTTAATTTTTAATTTTTAATTTTTAATTTTTAATTTTTAATTTTTAATTTTTAATTTTTAATTTTTAATTTTTAATTTTTAATTTTTAATTTTTAATTTTTAATTTTTAATTTTTAATTTTTAATTTTTAATTTTTAATTTTTAATTTTTAATTTTTAATTTTTAATTTTTAATTTTTAATTTTTAATTTTTAATTTTTAATTTTTAATTTTTAATTTTTAATTTTTAATTTTTAATTTTTAATTTTTAATTTTTAATTTTTAATTTTTAATTTTTAATTTTTAATTTTTAATTTTTAATTTTTAATTTTTAATTTTTAATTTTTAATTTTTAATTTTTAATTTTTAATTTTTAATTTTTAATTTTTAATTTTTAATTTTTAATTTTTAATTTTTAATTTTTAATTTTTAATTTTTAATTTTTAATTTTTAATTTTTAATTTTTAATTTTTAATTTTTAATTTTTAATTTTTAATTTTTAATTTTTAATTTTTAATTTTTAATTTTTAATTTTTAATTTTTAATTTTTAATTTTTAATTTTTAATTTTTAATTTTTAATTTTTAATTTTTAATTTTTAATTTTTAATTTTTAATTTTTAATTTTTAATTTTTAATTTTTAATTTTTAATTTTTAATTTTTAATTTTTAATTTTTAATTTTTAATTTTTAATTTTAATTTTTAATTTTTAATTTTTAATTTTTAATTGTTAATTTTTAATTTTTAATTTTTAATTTTTAATTTTTAATTTTTAATTTTTAATTTTTAATTTTTAGTTTTTAATTTCTAATTTTTAATTTTAATTTTAATTTTTAATTTTTAATTTTTAATTTTTAATTTTTAATTTTTTATTTTTTACTTTTCATTTTTACTTTTTAATTTTAAATTTTTTATGTTTTACTTTTCACTTTAAATTTTTCATTTTCAATGAGGTTATTACATATCATAATTTTTTCACCAATACAATCATGTCACACCGATTTTGTCTTACGTTTATACCCTATACCACTATGTGGTTTGGGTATAATGACTTTATGCTGCTGTTTGTAACTACCAAAAATATTTGACCTAGACCCATCTGTTATTATACCGATCGAATCAGAATCAGACGATGTCCGTCCGTCCGTCCGTCCGTGTGTCCATGTAAAGTTTGTAATTAAACAACGGGTCGCAAATATGAATATATCGATGAAATTTGGTATATAAGCTTTTATTGGCCATGGGATGAACGCTATTGAAATTGGTGAGAATCGGTTCATGTTCAGACCTAGCCCCCATACAAATGACCCCTATGAAATCGACTTAAATTGCCATAAGATCCAAATTATCATATAAATCTTAGTCAAATTGGGTTGGTATGTGTTTATTACATTCGTTAATCAGTAGTCCAAAAATGATCCCTATGGGACAACACTTAGTCATTGGCCCCATATAGAGCTGCTTCCCGATCTTCACTTAAATCTATCAAAAAACAAAAATATTGCACTGATTCTTCTCATATTTTGTTTGTATATATTTTTGCAAAATCCAAGAGACTTTACCAAACATGATCAGGATCGGTCCATTTTTGGGCCTAGTCCCCATATAGATATAGCATCCGATATGAACTTTTTCATATCTGCAGCCAAAAAAATAAAAAAAAATTCCACTAAAATTTGGTTTAGGCTTATTTTCTATGTCCAGTTAGTTGGGCCTATGAGCTAGGGTCTCTAAACGCATTGTGAAATAGAAATTTACCATCCTGCGTGTATAGATGTTTACACATCAAAAACATGCTTCGTTACTGCAGTAATTTTTTTTTTTTAATTTGTAGACCAGTGTGATGAGCTCCATAAAAAGCACAGCGTCGTCTATAACTTGCGCGAATCGATGATTGACTTCAAAAGTAAATTTGGATAATTTCTTAGCATAGTCCAACTGTTCACTATGATTTGCCAGAATAAACTGATAATTATTGTCAAAAATCGAGCGCAGTATTATAGTTCGTTTGACAGCTAGCCTCTTCTATTTTCTTTCTGCCTCTTATTTAGGTACATTTTTTTGCCTCATCTAATATGAAATTGTTCAGCTAAAAAAATATGGGTTACTTCTTTCTTCGTGGTCTATAACATATCAAAGTTTCATTGCCATCTGCGGGACTACCCATGTTAGTTCTTATATTACTTATATTTTTATTATTTTTACTATTATTAGACGTATGAAGGATATTTATTTGTAACTAAATATTAATCATACGCAGTTATGGAATAAGCCACAGAATCAGAAATTGTATCTTTTTTTTAAAAAGTATTTCCAAATCTCATTTGCGGAGTCCGGCTTATATGTATGCATGTATGTCTGTAGTTGTCAGTTTAAGTAAATATTCAGTTGACCAGTTCCAATTTTTGTTACTTATTTTTGCGGCAGTGAAGTTGAGGTCAACATTTTATATGTTTTGGTGTCATAAATTATTTACAAAATGCTTTAAACAAACACAAACATTCACACACACACACACACACCCAGCCACATATTTATGTGAGCCACATGCGAACACATGTTGTTGTTGTTACTTTTTTATGTAAAATATATCCACGAGTTTTCACCAGAAAAAAATATACAATCTTTTAGGGATAAAAACTACAAAAGCAGAGCTGAAAAATTCACGTTAAAATTGTGGCTGTTGCGGCTGCTGCTGCTGCTGCTACATTCAAACTTTGTTTTATTGTGTTCCGAGAAATTGTTGCTGGTTATTGTTTGTTTTGGTAAATAAGTAAGTACCGCAATTATTTTGAGTATTTATATTTTTTTAAAGCTCAAATATAGTACAATGGTATTTAATATTTATTTCGTTTTTTTAACAGTCGAGGTAGGGGTGGGGGGCAGGGGATCGCTGCACATAATAATGCTAGTCGTGGTTTATATTATATGTTTATTGTGGGTGTTGTATTGCTATAATTAATGTACTTGTTAACGCCCTTCTGAGTAATATAAATCATATGCCAACGAATATTCAAAAACAAACTGCAACTATTTATATAAAAATGTATATGTAATAACAACAATTATGCTTTATTTATTATTAATATGGTTTGAGGACATAAAAATTAAATAAAAAAGATATTGTAGGGATAACATTAAAATTAACATAAATCATATACCAAGCTGCACGAGGTGTGCTATTTACTCATAATGTAATTTATTTGAATCTTTTAAACTTTAATAAAAGGAAAATTGTATAAATAATTGAAAATTGAATGATTTGAAAAAACAAAGTCATTTAAATTGAAATAAGAAAAGAAAATATTGTAATAAACATTTTAATTATTAACTGCTGGTCATTCGATCGATATACATTATACATTACACTATAAGGCAATTAAAGACTACGGCTTTAAAAATGCTTCATTTAGAGACACCCAATTGCATTTCAGTTCAAGATTTGCTATCAAATGGTTGTATCTTTGAATATTTTTCCTAAGTGGTTAGCTTTAATGTGATAAGGCGCCCTCTGGCTTTTATTCGGCCCATATTAGACCTAGTCTCCAAACAAATGACCCCTATGAAATCGACTTAAATTGCCATAAAATTCAAATTATCATAAAGATCGCGGTCGAATTGGGTTTGTGTGTGTTTATTACATCCATTTATCAGTCGTCCAAAAATAAACCCCATATGGTAATTCTTTTGTAATAGCCCCCATATAAAGCTGCTTCCCGATTTTCACTTAACTCTATCAAAAAACAAAAATATTGCACAGTTTTTTCTCAAATTTGGTTTGTATATATTTTTACAATATATAAGTGACTTTACCGAATGTGGTCAGGACCCGTCCATTTTTCGACGTAGTCCCCATATAAATATAGCTTCCGATATTAATTTTTTCATATCTGCAGCCAAAAAAATTAATAACAATGCCACTCAAATTTGGGTTATGCTTATTTTCTATATAAACTTAGCTGGATCGAAGAGATAGGGTCTCTAAGGGTCTCGTATAGTCGGTCTATACCGGCTGTAATTTTTTACTTGTTTTTATATGGTTTGGTTAAATTAGAACTATGTTTGAAAGTTTTGTGCTGCTTCAATCGTAATAGTAATATGTGGAAGAATGGAGTTTTTGCGATTTTGCAGTTTTGCAATATCACGTTTTGCGTTTTTACTATTTTATTTTTATAAATTTTTAACGATTTTCCCTTTTTGTGATTTTGCTTTGAGGCTTTTTTGCGATTTTGTGATTTTTCCGTTTTTGATTTTTTGTGATTTTGTATTTTTGCTATTCGGCATATTTACAATTTAGCTTCTTGCGTTTTTGACATTTTGCGTTTTACTTTTTTGCGCTTTCGCTTTTTAATTTTTTTGTTTTACAAATTTGCAATTTCGCATTTTTGCTATTTTGCGGTTTTTGCGATTTTTGAGATTTTTGTTATCTTGTATTTTTACGTTTTGCGTCTATATTTTTGCATTTATGCGATTTTGTATTTTAACCATTTTGTGCTATTCCGTGTGGCCGGTTTGCCGTATAGCTTCCGATATGAATTTTTTCATATGTGCAGCATAAAAATTAATAACAATGCCACTCAAATTTGGTTTATGCTTATTTTCTATATCCACTTAGTTTGACCGAAGAGATAGGGTCTCTAAGCCATGTTATAGGGTATCGTATAGTCAGTCTATACCGGCTGTAATTTTCTTACTTGTTTTTTTATGGTTTGGTTAAATTAGCAATGTTAAAGGACAATGTTTGAAAGTATTCTGCTGCTTCAATCGTAATAGTAATATGTAGAAAATTTTTTTTTGAGAAATTGCGTTTTTGCGTTTTTGCAATATTACGTTTTGTGTTTTTGCCATTTTACTTTTATGAATTTTTTACGATTTTCCCTTTTTGTGATTTTGCTTTGTGGCTTTTTTGCGATTTTGTGATTTTTCCGTTTTTAATTTTTTGTGATTTTGCATTTTTGCAATTTCGCATATATGCAATTTAGCTTCTTGCGTTTTCGACATTTCACGTTTTTACTTTTTTTTGCTCTTTTGCAGCTCAATTTTTTTGTTTTACAACTTTGAAATTTCGCATATTTGCTAATTTGAGGTTTTTTCGATTTGCTGCTTCAATCGTAATAGTAATATGTAGAAGAATTTTCTGAGAAACTGCGTTCTTGCGTTTTTGCAATATTAAGTTTTGCGTTTTTGCGATTTTACTTTTATGAATTTTTGCGATTTTTCTTTTTGTGATTTTGCTTTGTTGCTTTTTTGCGTTTTTGTGGTTTTTCCATTTTTTACTTTTTTGTGATTTTGCATTTTTGCTATTTCGCATATTTGCAATTTAGCTTTTTGCATTTTTGACATTTTGCTTTTTTACTTTTTCGTGCTTTCGCAACTTAATTTTTTTGTTTTACAACTTTGCAATTTCGCAATTTTGCTATTTTGCGATTTTTGGGATTTTTGTTGTTTTACATTTTTACGTTTTGCGTCTTTATATTTCGCCATTTTGTGCTATTTCGATTTTAATTTTTTTAAATTTTCTGATTTTTGCCGTGTTGCCTTTTGCTATTTTTGCTTTTTGCACTTTTATGTTTTTGCGGTTTTATGTTTTTTGAAATGCTCAACATTAATTAAAATGGATTTGGTACCTGCTGGTAATCAACAGATAATGAAATACTGCATACACATCGGCCCATGACCACAAAAATAGCTTAAGTGACAAATAAATCGATTTTTTTTGTTTGGATAAAATACAGCGACTTACGATCATTTGCATCTTTTATTAATTATAAAAAACTGGCGCCTATAAAATTTTCTATTTTGCCACTTAATCTCTTTGCACGATCATGGTTCGATATACTGTCATTTGAGTAATTAAATTACAAAATAACATTTATAATTGTATACCAATAAACATTTGTTTCCTTTTTAAGAATATATTTAATTAATTACAATGACTCAACTTTGTTTTTAATTCCCCATTCTCCTTGGTTTATTGAAAATCAACACTCATACACCCCATTAAACTTTTGAAAGTTCTTTTTTATTTAATCACCTTGAAATTTAATTGGAACAGCCTTTAATTTTTTTTGAAAAAGAAAACAAAAAGAAATAAAAAATTATCCTAATAAATAAAACAAACCGGATATTAAACATCCGTTAAATATTTCAAACTAATTGCAAGAAATGTTTTTCTTCAATATTTTTTTCGTTTTTTCATTTTCCCACCTACAAATCTTATCGCAGCCGCATTTATAAAGATTTTTCTGTTTTTGTGATTATTTTTGTTGCTTTTTTATAAAAGGTCACCGAGCACTTCTATAGAAAATAGTTGTTTTAATGTGTTTTTAGTAGGGAGGTGAAAATAAAAAAAAGACAATTTTGAGAAGATCTATCAATGTCCGTCTATCCGTTTACAGCAAAAGTTTTTCGAAGGAATTTGAAGCATAAGCTATGTTGTTATCTAAACTGACTTAGGTTTGAAAAAAATTTTCAAATCCCAGACTCAACAAATAAGTGCCACCCTAAATCCTTAAGGCAAGTTTAGGTCAATTTATTTAAAAGCCTAAATAAACAAATCGGCACGGCAGAGATGGTGATGAAGATAGACACGGAGGCATCTAATAAATATAATGTAATTTCATATTATGACCATAAGGTTGAGGTTTTTCAGATGTTTTTTGTTTGCACACACACAGCACCGTTAATAGAAAAAATGTTGACAAGTACCAGCTCTTGTTTGAATCTTAAAGCAAATTGTTAAACATACCGATGGAACAAAAGGTAGAAAATGTTCAGGCTTTAGTGATTATGCGGTTATAATAAGTACTTAACAAATGATAGTAGATTTTATATTTTATGTACCAGATAAGCAGAGTTAGCTCTTGGTGCTTTAGCAATGACATGGCTAAGGAGCCCGACTGCTGGGGGTATAATATGAATGATTTAAGTTGTTAACAAAATAAGGCAAATAATATTAAATATGTCGTTTGGGCCTTCAATTCTTTACAATTGTTAGTGGGTACAAAATATCTGGTGGAGTTTTTTTCTAAGTTTAACAGAATTTTAAGTAATATTAATAAAATCATTATTTTAAAAAATATAATTTCAATGACACTTGCTACATAAGACATTAAATCACCACATTAACCATTAAAACCACGTTCGCTATGCGGCTGCAAACTGTTTAATAAGTTTAATTCTATTTGCCAGTGTTTAATTAAATAATTACAAATAAATATGAATGGCATAAAATATGACATGGACAATTGATGACAACAATATTATTATAAAAATTATGGTTCCAAACCTCATATAAAATTTCCTCTCAGTTATGAATTTTTTAAATCTACATATAAAAAAACTGGTTGGTTGTAAGGCAACTAAGTCTCCGGTTAGAAAATTATGCAAATATCTTATTAAAGAAAAACATTTTTAAAAAAGGTATTTTTTAAACAAAAGGTACTGTGTTTCAAAAAAAACTGATGAAGAAAAGGCACTTTTTTTTTTTTTTGAGAATATGTACTTTTTTTACATATGTGTATTTCTTTAAAAAACGGCACTTTTGAGGAGAGGACACTTTTTTAAGAAAGCGTACTTTTGTAGAAAAAGTTACATTAAAAAATGCTACTTTTCTATAAAGAAACGTGATATTTCCAGAAAATATGTTTTTTAAAATAAAGAAAAAGGTACTTTTCCTTGTTAAGAAAAATAAATTTTTTAGAAAACAGTATTTTTTTTAAGAAAATTTACTTTTCAAAGAAAGGTACTTTTTTAAGTAACAGTAGTTTTTCGAGAAAATTTCCTTTTTTAAGAAGGTACTTTTAAAAAAGTTACTTAAAAGAGGTACTGTCTTTAATAAAAGGTACTTGTTTAGGAAAAGTCTTATTTAAAGAAATGTACTTTAACAAATTGTACTTTTTAAAAGGTGATTTTCAAAGAAAACTTTTTTTAAAGTTCTCTAAATCAGGCTTTCAAGGTCAAGTACTTATATAAATAAAAGATTATTTATTTCATTGTTTTACTCCGACGTTTCGTTGGTATTTTTTCCAACTTCCTCAGGGAGAATATTTAACCCAGATTGGATTGTTAATAAAACCGATATACGATTCCCAGAGGAAAGTAAATGGATTCTTTCTCTTGGCTCAAAATTTGCCCTCCCAATTAATATGAGTAATTTTTCATCTATAAATATAATAGCTGATCTGGAACAATGGGTTCAAACCATCACAGATGATAGAGAAAAGGATGTAATAAGAACAAAAATTGCAAGTAGAATTTTAACACACAAAAGAACTATGAGAAATAATCAAAAGGATAAGTTTATATTAAATATTTTTGAAAATACGAGGAAGTTTTTGGGAAGATATAAAGATACAATAGTTATAACCAAATCTGATAAGGGGAACAAAACAGTCATAATGTACAGAAAAGATTATGAAGAAGGAATGGTTAAATTATTAGAGGATAAATTAACATATAAGACGATACGCGTAGATCCTACACAAAAATTACAGAGGCAAAATAACAAACTAATAAACGATTTATATAAACATGAATACATCACACGTTATGATAAGATAAGGCTGACATCAAATGCGGCCACAGCTCCTCGACTATATGGACTTCCGAAGATCCATAAACCTAACATGCCATTAAGACCGATATCGTCATCTGTGGGAGTTCCTTGCTACGGTCTATCCAAATATGTAGGAGGTATTTTGAAAAACATAGTACTTGAAAAATACAACATAAAGAATTCTGTACAACTGAAAGAAAAATTAGAAGGAATATGCTTGGACGAAGATGATATATTAGTATCTTTAGACGTGGTATCGTTGTTTACTAACATACCCATACATTTAGCTATTAGTAACATAATGACAAAGTGGAATACGCTGCGCAATCACACAAAAATACCCAGAACACAATTTTTACAGATACTTAAGTTTTGCCTAAACGACAATAATTATTTTATGTATGGTGAAAAACTCTACAACCAGACATATGGAATGCCTATGGGAAATCCACTGTCCCCAACTATAGCTAACATTGTCCTGGATACTTTACTGGAAGAAACCGCAGGAGAATTGCGAAAAAACAATGTACAAATTAAACTCTTATCGAAATATATAGACGATTTATTTGCTATAATAAAACAAAAGGACGAAGATATAATTTTGAAAATATTAAACAGTTATCACACGAAATTAAAATTCACAATGGAAAAAGAGGAAAATAATGCCATTCCATATCTGGATATAAAAATTTATAGGGAAAACAATAGCATTATAACAGATTGGTATACAAAATCAATTGCTTCTGGACGACTAATAAACTACAATTCAACACAACCGATGGGACAAAAAATAAACACGGCAAGAAATTTAATTACAAAAGCTATGAAACTAAGTGATGATAGATTTAAATCGAAAAACATTATAAAAATTACAGATATTTTAACAAAAAACAACTTTCCAATACAAATTACAAGAAATTTAATTAATAATGTAACAAACATCAAACATTCAAGGGGTAACACTACCAACAATACATCTGGCAACGCCAAATTCTACAGCCTACCCTACGTACCTAAACTTACAGAAAATAAACAACTCAGGGAAATAATAAAAGACAACGAAATAATACTAGCACATAGACCAAGTAAAACAATAAATTCACTATTTACAAAAACAAAAACAAAGATCGAAAAGAGAGAACAAAGTAATGTTGTCTATGAGATCAAATGCATAGGCAAAGCAGAGGAAACGTGTGGTAAAGTTTATGTGGGTACAACAAAAAGAAGTTTAGGCACACGAATAGAAGAACATAAAGCCGACATAAGTAAAAGCAGACAAAGTACTGCACTGGCAATACATTGTTTTGAAGAGGGACACACAGCCGATTTAAATAATGTTAAGATTTTAGACAAAGAAAGAAAAGAGAAAAAACGCTACACTTTAGAAAGTCTTAGAATACAACAACGTAACGCGAGTGCAATAAATAGGAGAGAAGATATAGATAACATCAACTCTAACTACACTGTAGCAATAATTTAGTTTTAACTCAACTGTGATTGTAGCATAATTAAGAATTATTACTGTGATATTTTTCTTTTGTATTTTTACGATTATTTTTATTAAATTATACATATAAGTGTTTTGTGTCGTTGATAATAAACCTGTGATATTTTTCTATAAAAATAATGTAAATCTGAAAAAGGATTATCTGTAAGTGAAATATTCTTAAAACAAATGTAGAAATTATATGTTGTTATTTACATTTTATTTTTCTTATTTATGTTTTATGTGGTTGCCAGATCTAATAAAATATTCTCCCTGAGGAAGTTGGAAAAAATACCAACGAAACGTCGGAGTAAAACAATGAAATAAATAATCTTTTATTTATATAAGTACTTGACCTTGAAAGCCTGATTTAGAGAACGCTAAAGAAACAAACTAAAATATAAAATAGAAAAAGGTCGATAAATATACAACGAAATCAAATAAGATTTTTAAAGTACTTTCATAAGGAAAATTTCTTTTTAAGAAGAAGTACTTTTTAAGAAAATATAAAATATATGTACTTTCTTAAGAAAAGGTCCTTTTTAAGAAGTTACTTTTCTATCAGAAGATACTTTGAAAGAATATTTAATTTAAACAAGTAAATGTGTTAACGTTATTAAACAATATCAATATTTTTATGCAACACGAAAGTTAACGTACAGATTCCAAATTTTCTTTCGTACAAGATATCCTGAGTGGCACCTTCAGATCGCTCTGAAACTTGCACATGTTATAGAGAGGATGTATAATTAAGGGACTCGTATATTTGGAGTTGATTAAAATAGTGCTGAGGGTGCCATTCAGGATACCTTGAATGAAAGAAATTTTGTAGTCTGTACGTTAACTGTCGTGTTGCATAAAAATATTGATATCGTATAATAACGTTGATATTTTTTTTTCCAAAAATGGGGGGCAAAGTTTAAAATTCGTTTTTTTGATTTACCGGTACAAATTACATTTTAGAAACTCATTGTTTTGGAACAATGTAGAACAATCCTAGAACAATGTAGAACAATCTTCAAAAGATTTTATTTCCAAAAATGGGGGGCTAACTTCGCAATGTTAATAACAACTAGAACAACCTAGAACAACGCCAAATTTTTTTTTCCAAAAGTGGGGGGCAAAGTTTAAAATTCGTTTTTTTGATTTACCGGTACAAATTTCATTTTAGAAACTCATCGTTTTGGAATAAAGTAGAACAATCCTAGAATAATGTAGAACAATCTTCAAAAAATTTTATTTCCAAAAATGGGGGGCTAACTTCGCACACTTCAGATACTAATATTAAAAAAAGCAAATTTAAAAATATTTTTATTTGCATTAGCTAGTAACATGTTAATTTAAAGATACATTTAATAGTAAAAGGTAATAAATTAAAGTCACCCTATACAGACTTAAACATATACCCAATAAAATCCTATATACCAAAATTGGTCTATATATATTTGAATGTTTTAGCTTGCTTGCCAAGTTTACGTGTAATGACAAACGGCCGGGCGATCGTCGTTTTATCGATTAAAAAGTGATTTCGATTCGATATGTCGAAAAAATATTTTTTACACGCAACTAATTTATCAAAATAAAAAGACACAAATTTGTAACAAATAAATATCCGGTCCGGTCCGGTCCGTCCGGTTAGTGGAACTTCAATTGATCATGTCTATTGCAATTTGAATAGTGATTTATTTATTGACAGTGTCGTATGTAAGTTATCGGATCATAATTTTGTATCAGTGAAAATTGGAATTGAGACTCGAACCCAATTTTATGAAGAAGAGATTCATTGGCATTGTAACTATGACGGTGTTAAAAATTACGTTTATGAACATTTACAAAGAATAGATCTAACTGGTGGTCCATCAACTGATACGTCTTCATTAGTCTTGTGTGTTGAAAAGGCTATAGAACACTCCACTGTGGGAAAAAAGGTGAACAAAAATCTCAAAAATGAAATTACGCCGTGGGTAAGTGGAAATTTGGAGAAATTGTTTTTGTATAAGAAAAAACTCTTAAATATGAGAAGGAAAAACCCAAACTACTTTGATTTACAGAAAAGACTTCAAGCAATTAGCAGAGTGATAAAAATAGCGTATAAGGTATCAATGAATAATTATTATGAAGATAATTTAAGAGAAATACAACACAATCCGAAAAAAAGTTGGAAGTTTCTTAATGAAAGTCTTGGAAGAATTTTAAATAACTCTGTAAAGCTTAAGAATGAAAATGGTGATGCCATTGTGGAAGATTCTGAGAAAGCAGAAGCTTTAAATAAATATTTTATTGAATCTGTGCAAGATTTAAAATCAGAGATTGAACATTACCCTACGGATACGTGTAACTTATTAGGAACATTGATTCAGCACAATGACAGTTTTCAGTTTGAGTTCGTTACTTCGGAGGAAATAAACAATGTTATTTTGAGTTTAAAACCAGGAAAGAGTCCTGCCCATGATAACGTGTCGCCAAAAGTATTATTGACTTGTAACAGTGTAATAACGCCGTTTTTGGTAGATATTTTCAACAGCATGTTGGTACGAGGCACTTATCCTGATATTTTAAAAATACACAAAGTTGTACCAATCCCTAAAGAAAAAAATGTCACTGTTGTAAATATGTTTAGACCTATAGCTATACTGTCCATTATTGATAATGTCTTCGAGATAATTTTACATACTCAAATTTCTAACTATATGCAAAGTCAAAATTTACAAATGAGTTCCAGTATGGTTTTAGAAAGGGATGTGGAACCGAAGAGGCAACTGTTAATGTTGTAAACTTTATTTGCAAAGGCTTGGATGAGGGGTACAAAGGCGTGGCGGGCATTTTTTATGATTTTACGAAAGCTTTTGATCTTATTGATCATAAAATTCTTATGCAAAAGCTTACATATTACGGTATTTGTGGCAGAGAGCTGTCCCTAACAAGAAGCTATTTGACAAATCGTAAACAATTTGTACAAATAAACTCACATAAAAGCAGAGTTCAGAAAAAAACACACACTGAATAAAAAACTCGTACATATATGTAAACAAACATAACTTAGACCAACACACACATATTTTTATTTTCATATCAATTATGTTTGTTTTTAAATTTTCTTCGGTGCCCAACACAACCATGACTGTGTTTGTTCTTTTTAATATTTCGTTATTTACACGAACATTTTTGTATCACGTACTTTTTGTTTCAATCACACATAAAGCACACATTTTTGAGTGTTGCTTTATTTGAAGTTCATGTTCTGGTACGTGTACTGAAAAAAAAAAACAGAACATGTACAATAAACAGGTTCGAGTTCAGTTATATTTTAAGTCGTGTTGTGGCTCGTGTAGTAAGAAAAAACAGAACATGTACAATAAACAGGTTCGAGTTCAGTTATATTTTAAGTCGTGTTTATATATTGTACGGTTATAAAAATTCAAATGAGCTGAAATCGCTTCAACGATCGCAAAATAAAGCTCTTAAAATAGTAGCAAATCTTCCTATTTTACATTCTACTTTTTCATTATATCGTGATATTTTTCCATCCGTTTTACCAATTCATGGACTTCACAAGTTACAGCTTCTTTTGTATGTGTTTAAATGTTTGCAAAATATTGGATACCATACAGAGCAGTTTTCAAGAAACCAACAAGTTTTCAACACCAGAAATAATAGCAACTTAGCGGTAGCTAGATGCAGGTTAGCAACAACCAGACAACGAGTAGAGCATGTGGGTAGTCGTGAATTCAACAATTTACCACCAAGTTTGAAATGTATATTGAGAATTTCTTCTTTTAAGAAGTCAGTAAAAAGTTATCTATTTGGAAATTTAGAAGAGCTTCTGACTGAATATATTAAATATTAGAATTATTATTATTTTTTTTGTTATTTATTTTTTAGTATTTGTAAATAATAATGTTTGCCAACTCGCCTCATTAATGCCTTTATGGCGATGAGGCTTTGAATTTGTTATGAAATATTTTTGGAATAAAAAAAAAAAAAAAAAAAAAAATATCAAAGCATTTCACAGAAAATAGTGATGTATATAAAAATGAAACAAACCGAATATTCGCTCATTTTCAAAATCAAAAATTACAAATGAAAAGGTATTTTTTTAATAAAAGGTACTTTATAAGAAAAGTTATCTTTTTACAGAAAGGCTATTTAAAAAAAATACTTGATTTAGGAAAAATACTTTATAATTATAGGTAATTTTTTAATAAAGAGTACTTTTTTAAGAAAAGATACATAAAAAAGAATTACTTTTTTAATAAAATGTACTTATTAAAAATTAACTTTTTTAAGAAAAGGTACCTTTTTAAAAAACTTAAATTTTTAAGAAACATAATTTTTAAGTAAAGGTACATTTTAAGAACAGTAATTAAAAAAAAATTTATGAAAAGTTACTTTTTAAAAAAGGTACTTTTTGATGAAAATGTATGGTTTTAAGAAAAGGTGCCTTTCGAATTAAGTACATTTTAAGAATTGGTACTTTCTAAAAACTTTTCAATACTTTTTAATATAAGGAAAATTTTTTAAAAAAAGGTTGCTTTATAACTGATGAGGGCTGAAATGCCAGAAACTAGTCTGATTAATGGTACGGTGTAGTTATGAATTTTAGAAATATATGCGCTCTTCTTCTCTACCACGCACCATTGACACAAAGTCACAATTTGCATATTTATTAATTGAAATGTGTCTGAAAAATGACTTCAAATCTAAGAAACCAAGGTTACTTAATTTTTTTTTTAAGGTACTTTTTTCGGAAAATGTACTTTTTCAGGAAAAGCTACTCTTCAAAGGAAACTTACTTTTTAAGAATAGGTAATTTTTTTCAAAGAAAGGGTATTTTTTCAAAAAAAATAATTTTCTTATTCTTTATTTTTACAAAAAGTGCTCTTTTACAACAAGGTCCTTTATTTAGAAAAGTTACATTTTAACAATGGTGCATTTTTACGAAAATGCCCTTTAAAATATGTGCTTTTTAAAAACTTAAATTTTTTAAGGAAGGTACCTAAAATGGTACTTGTTTAAAAGAAAGTTATTTTCTTTAAAACGTACTTTCTTCAGGAAAAGTATTTTTAAAGAGGAAGTAGTTTTTTAAGGAAACGTTCCTATTTAAGAAAAGGTCCGCTTTAAAAAAGGTACTTTTTTAAAAAAGGTTCCTTTATAACAAAGAAAGTTGATTTTGAGATGACCGTCTGTCTAACTGTCTGTGGAAATCACGATCACGTCGTCAATATTTAAGATAGACAGTTCGTTTTTCTATAATATCGCTTATTAACGTCCCAAAGAGATGCTATTTAAAATCGTCAAAATTGGTCAAAGGGGTCACGAGATGAATGAAAATTTGAAAAAACACTTGAAAATATAAAATTTTTCAGTGTATTTGATATGTTAAGATATGTTGTATATGTTGTAATTCTTCTTATTGCTGAAGTCATTGCAGTTGTTCGTATATTAATACTGCCATTGGCCTAAGAAAATTTTATTATCGTTAAAATTAAAAATTAAAAATTCAAAATTAATAAAAATTAAAAATAAAAAATTAGAAATAACAATTAAATATTAAAAATTAAAAATTAAAAATCAAAAATCAAAAACTAAAAATTAAAAATTAAATATTAAAATTTAAAAATTAATAATTAAAAATTAAAAATTAAAAATTAAAAATAAAAATTAAAAATTAAAAATTAAAAATTAAAAATTAAAAATTAAAAATTAAAAATTAAAAATTTAAAATTAACAAGTAAGAAAATTATAGTCGGTCTAGACCGACTATACGATACCCTATACCATGCGTTTAGAAACCCTATCTCTTAGGCCAAACTAACTGGACATTGAAAATAAGCAAAAACCAAATTTGAGTGGGATTTTTATTAATTTTTTTTGGCTGCAGATATGAAAAAGTTCATATCGGATGCTATATCTATAAAGGGACTAGGTCCAAAAATGGACCGATCCTGATCATGTTTGGTAAAGTCTCTTGTATTTTGCAAAAATATGTAGAAACAAAATTTGAGAAGAATCAGTGCAATATTTTTGTTTTTTAATAGATTTAAGTGAAGATCGGGAAGCAGCTCCATATGGGGTCAAAGGGATCATTTTTGGACTACTCATTAGTGGATGTAATGAATGCATACAAACCCAATTTGAGTAAGATCTATATGACAATTTGGATCTTATGGCAATTTATGTCGATTTCATATGGGTAATTTGTATGGGGGCTAGGTCTGAACATGGACCGATTCTCACCAATTTCAATAGCGTTCATCCCATGGCCGATAAAAGCTTACATACCAAATTTCATCAAAATATATTCATATTTGCGACCTGCAGTTTGATTACAAGCTTTACATGGACACACAGACGGACGGACGGACGGACGGACGGACGGACATTGTTAAATCAACTCAGAAAGTGATTCTGATTCGATCGGTATAATTAAAGATGGGTCTAGGTCAAATATTTTTGGTTGTTACAAACAGCAGCACAAAGTCATTATACCCAAACCACATAGTGGTATAGGGTATAAAAATTAAAAATTAAAAATTAAAAATTAAAAATTAAAAATTCAAAATTAAAAATTAAAAATTAAAAATTAAAAATTAAAAATTAAAAATTAAAAATTAAAAATTAAAAATTAAAAATTAAAAATTAAAAATTAAAAATTAAAAATTAAAAATTAAAAATTAAAAATTAAAAATTAAAATTTAAAATTTAAAATTTAAAAATTAAAAATTAAAAGTTAAAAATTAACAATTAAAAATTAAAAATTAAAAATTGAAAATTAAAAATTAAAAATTAAAAATTAAAAATTAAAAATTAAAAATTAAAAATTAAAAAATAAAAATTAAAAATTAAAAATTAAAAATTAAAAATTAAAAATTAAAAATTAAAAATTAAAAATTAAAAATTAAAAATTAAAAATTAAAAATTAAAAATTAAAAATTAAAAATTAAAAATTAAAAATTAAAAATTAAAAATTAAAAATTAAAAATTAAAAATTAAAAATTAAAAATTAAAAATTAAAAATTAAAAATTAAAAATTAAAAATTAAAAATTAAAAATTAAAAATTAAAAATTAAAAATTAAAAATTAAAAATTAAAAATTAAAAATTAAAAATTAAAAATTAAAAATTAAAAATTAAAAATTAAAAATTAAAAATTAAAAATTAAAAATTAAAAATTAAAAATTAAAAATTAAAAATTAAAAATTAAAAATTAAAAATTAAAAATTAAAAATTAAAAATTAAAAATTAAAAATTAAAAATTAAAAATTAAAAATTAAAAATTAAAAATTAAAAATTAAAAATTAAAAATTAAAAATTAACAAGTAAGAGTGTTAAATTCGGCTATGCCGAATCTTCGATACCGTCCACCTCGGTTTGAGTATTGATAATAAATGTAAACAAAATATTGGAAAAATATGCATGCGTTTCCTATGTGCATGCGTTTCCGGTTATATGACATAACTTCTCGTTTAATTTAGTTTTTGCTAACTAAATAGCTCGCCTTAACCTCCATTGCAAAGGTAATGGTTGTGTAGGGTGGCTATATGCATTAAATCGTGCTAATTGGGGATGGCTGTATAGTTTCTTTTAACTGGCGAAATATCTTCATTGCGGCCATACAGGTCGGATGGAGTAACAAAATAATAACCAAAAAAAGCTCTCTCAACTTTTTTTTTATTAAAATATTGCCATATTTGGAAAACATAGAGAATAAATTTATAATAATAAATAATCAAATTAGGGATGCCAAACGCAAAAAACCAAATGTCCCAAACATTTTAAATAAAATAATTTGTTATCTTTATTTTCCAAAAAAAAAATTGTGAATAATAATATATGTATAAATAAGATTCTCATCAAATTGCGTTTATTTATGTAACAATTTTTATGTTAGCAATTCTTAAGTATCATTTGAGGTTTTCTAAATTTCATTGAATTTAAATTAATGTTTTCTGTAGTGCGAGTTCAACGATTCGACAGAATTTCAACGATCCGACAATCGCAAAATATTTCGACAGCTATTGTTGTTTGCACTGAGGATTAAGTGATTCACTAAGTACACACATCTTAACGACAGTCGACAAATCTGTTTTTCTATTTATTTAAATTGTAAACGAGTGGCATCTCTGTTAAAATAAGCGAAAAACACAAAGAATAGCAAAAAAACAAATTACTTCGTGTTTGACAGGATGATTTTATGTTTATGTTTAATATCTCTATTTTTTTTACTAATATTTCTGTGTATTTATTTGAAAATGAAATAATGAATTGAATATGCTATTTAATTTTTTTATTTATATAAAAAAGTTTTTTAATTAAAGCAAAATATTTTCACTATTTTATGATTGTTATTTATGTATGACGACATTAACTTAAAAATTTAAGTTTTTATCGATTGAATGAACAACACAAAAATGGTTGTCGTTTAGATAACAACAACAGCTGACTTTAACAATAGCGAATATCGTTTAAAAATTTTACTGATAATTTTGCTTTTCTTTTTTTAACGATTCGACAATCGTTAAAAGAAGTTACTGAAAAGCTATTAATTTCTCCTGAATGCCAATATTTTTTTTAATGTAAACATTTTTTAAATGTAAACATATTTGGTGTTTTTTTGGAATTTCAATTTGTGTTTAACGAATAAAATTTATATTTATATTAAAGATGCAATTGATGTCTTCTAAATTTAAAATTATTATTTCCGACGTTTTGATATGATTTTCTGAAATTCAGTTAATATTTTCTAATTAATAATTGGAAATTTTAATTACAGTTTTTAGAATTGATATTTTCTTAAATTTGAATGGAAAATTTAAAAAGTGCAATTTTGTAGTTATGTGAATAATAATGCTTTAGTAATATTTAAAAATTAGATGTAATCGCAATCAGATATTTTGTAGGTAAAGCAGAATAATAATTCTATATAACTATGTAGAACTTTTTTGAAAGCAAAAAACTCATTGATAACTCAGTAACTCTATTTTGTAAAGACAACAAAAAGTTAATATGCCAAACTTATGTTCATATTTGTAAAAGAATAATGAAAAAACGTATGAAATAAAAGACCATCCCGTGTATACTCTTAACATTGTTCTGTATGATATCTATTTGAAAATATTGACATTCATGTTAAAATAGAAATAACTATTGCAAAGCTAATTAGAACAAAAATTGTGGCGCCATCTACTGTGGCATAGTCACGCTGAGCAAAATGAAGTGACACTCTGTTAATGCAAAAGAAATGTATTTTTCCCCCAACAAAATATTGCAGAATTTTATGTAAATAAAATAATATACCGATTTATTTCTAACATGCAGTTATAATGGATATAAATATATAGAATATATGTATATTATTTGTATTATTTAATATGTGTATGTATGTATATGTAAATATTACACACAAAAGATACAACTTCAAACGTTATTTTTGTGTTTTTCTCTTTAAATAAATTAATACATAAAAATTTTTTTTGCTAAATTTATATTGTTTTCTTTTTATTAACAACTAGGTATTTTAGCATTATTTGCTTCAGATGCTGGTGAATTTTTACTCCCTTTATATTAACTCGTAGTGTCTGTTTGTCGAAAAAATTTTGGATCGATTTGAACCCCTTTCCCGTGACCCAATCGATCTGAAACTTTGCAGGCAGGCTCGTGGCAATGACAGAAATGATCTAGTAAAACTTTTCAGGATATAAATGAATAATTTTTTATTTCAGCGAGCACCCTAGCTGCCCGATTGATGCCGCCATCGTGTTTTCCACAGACAGGACAGACGGACATCGCTATATCAACTCCGGTTGTTATAAGGATCACAAATATATATATATATGGGATGAACGCTGTTGAAATTGGTGATAATCGGTCCATGTTCAGACCTAGCCCCCATACAAATTACCCCTATGAAATCAACATAAATTGCCATAAGATCATAAGATCTTAGTCAAATTAGGTTTGTATGTATTAGTTACATCCATTAGTCAGTAGTCCAAAAATGAACCCTATTGGACAACTTTTAGTCATAGGCCCCATATAGAGTTGCTTCCCGATCTTCACTTAAATCTATCAAAAAACAAAAATATTGCACTGATTCTTCTCAAATTTTGTTTGTATATATTTTTGCAAAATACAAGAGACTTTACCAAACATGGCCAGGATCGGTCCATTTTTGGGTCTGGTCCCCATATAGATATAGCATCCGATATGAACTTTTTCATATCTGCAGCCGAAAAAATTAATAAAAATCCCACTCAAATTTGGTTTATGCTTATTTTCTATATCCAGTTAGTTGGGCCTGAGAGATAGGGTCTCTAAACGCATGGTATAGGGTATCGTATAGTCGGTCTAGACCGACTATAATTTTCTTACTTGTTTTATATCCAGTTAGTTGGGATTGAGTAGGGTCTCAAAACGTATGGTATAGGGTATCGTATAGTCGGTCTAGATCGACTATAATTTTCTTACTTGTTTTTATTTATGTTTTTTGTATTAAATAAAATTATTTTAAAATTTCCTTTTTTTAATATGAATAATTTTTAGCCAAAAATCATTCGAATTTTATGACTTCTAAGGTCTCAAAACAGGCTTATAGGGATCAAAATTTGGTTATTAGTATTATGTCGGCTGCGTTAATTAATGAATTTCATTAGTGTTAAAAATTAAAAATTTAAAAATTAAAAATTAAAAATTTTAGTTTCATTCTTCAGTATTATTATTTTGGTTTTTTTGTATTAAATAAAATTATTGTAAAATTTCCTTTTTTTAATATTAATAATTTGTAGCCAAGAATCATTCGAAGTTTTTTTTTTTTTAATTATATTGGGTGCATATTGGGATCAAACTTTGGGTATTATTATGATGCCGGCTGCGTTAAATAATGAATTTCATTGGTGGTATATGAAGTACTTAGGTGTTTCCTACTCCAGTAAAAGAAAAATAATGAAATTTTTCAAATAGTAATTAATTCTTCTTAAGGATCATCTTATATATTAAAAGAATTTATGAATAAACTTTGCATTCAAGATTTTTTTCAATATTTTTCTTCTCTCAGACCTCTATAACTAGAGATCTAATTAACGTAGGCTGTTGACATAGGTCTAAGAACACTCAGGGTTTGAGGAAAGTTATGCGTGGAGAATCAACTTTACTTTTACTGTACGTTAACTTATCTTGGCATATTTTGTACGTTAACTTCTCTTGGTAAATTTTAGTATTATAAAGGGTCCGCCATCTAACATTTTTTTTTCAACTAGTGCTTACTTCGTGAATGGTAACACTTAGCTCATGTCTGATTTGACAGATAATTAGTCTTGTCCTTCCGCTGAACGAATATGGTTGTGTATACGCTTGAACAATGCTGGGAAATATTGTGATATTACTTTGAAAATCATGGTAATGTTGCAGAATGTGTGCGAAAATTGAGTACGGATTTTGGAAGAAGAGACGCAGCGTCAGCTCCGTATGTTCGTTATCTTGTGAAAAAAGTTAAAGAAACTGGCATCCTCATCGATAAACCAAAGCGTGAAAAGCCAAAAACAGTGCGTACACCTGAGAATATTGCTGCTGTGGCAGAAAGTGTGCGTGAAGCGCCATCAACATCAATTCATCGTCGTTCTCAAGAACTGAACATTTCGGAGGCATCATTGAGACGAATTTTGCATAAAGACCTTGGTATGACGCCATACAAAGTCCAATTGGTTCAGGAGTTGAAGCCAACTGACCATCCAATGCGTTTTCGCTTCGCTAAGTGGGCCTGCGATCGACTTACAGAAGATGCCGATTTTGCCAAAAAAAATCATATTTTCAGATGAAGCTCATTTTGATCTTGGCGGGTATGTAAACAAGCAAAATTGTCGCATTTGGGGCACAGAAAACCCGCACGCATACATTGAAAAGCCGATACACACAAAACGAGTCACTGTTTGGTGCGGATTTTGGTCCAGAGGCATAATTGGGCCATTTTTCTTCGAAAATGAGCAAGGAGTGGCCGTTACAGTCAATGGCGATCGTTATCGGGCCATGTTGAACGAATTTTTGTTCACAAAAATTGAAGAGGAGGATATTGGCAATATTTGGTTTCAACAGGACGGCGCTACGTGCCACACAGCCGAAGCTACACTCGATGTTTTGCGCCCTGTTTTTGAAGATCGCATTATCAGCCGCAGAGCTGATGTCGTTTGGCCACCTCGGAGTTGCGATTTGACACCGTTGGACTATTATTTGTGGGGTGCCCTCAAAGATAAGTGTTACGCCAACAAGCCAGAGACAATTGACGCTTTAAAGGACAATATTCGTGAAGCCATTGGTGAAATACAGCTGCACACAATCGATAATGTACTTAAAAATTGGACCGATCGTGTAGGTTACTGCATGGCCAACCGAGGCAGCCATTTGAATGAAATTAGTTTCCATTATTAACTGGAAGGATTGTACTTCCAAATAAAAAAAGAAATTTGAGATAATATTCAGTAGTTTTTTTTTATAGCATTTTCAAAAAAAAAAAAGTTATTTGGCGGACCCTTTATTATAAAAATTAATATAATATAATATAAAGCTGCGGAGCAGCAGGGGTCCTTTAGTTTGTTTTTAAATTAGAAATTGGCCAACAAGAAAACCAATTAACTTTAAATTTAATTGGTTTTCGGATTTAATGTTTCAGTATCGGTAACAATTTCCACCCAATATTGGGTGGAGAATATCAAAAATTCGACAATGCAAAATTTGACACTCTTACTTGCTTTTGTTTTTTAGATTTTGTTTAACAATATTATTTTTTGACTGCGTTTGGATAACAAAGAATGTCTTAATGAATAAATTGTTACAGTTTCCAAAGAATTAATTTTTTTTCTTTAGGGAAATATTACCAATTTGTTTTGGATTCCCTTATATTTAATGGAAATGCGCGTACATATTTCTTTTACACATTTTCTTGACAACTCTTTGAAATTTTTACACAAATTAATTAATTTTTAATTTAATTTGTCATTCTATGCGAAGGAGTTGGTATAAATCACTTGCAATTGTTTCAGTGTTTGTTAGTTTTCCCATAAAAATAAACTCTTATTGTAGTTGTTTTCAATTAAAAACAGATTTTTCTTTTGCTGTTGTTGATGTTTATTGCTAATTTATAGTTTCTATTTCTATTACGATTAAATTCTGCAGCAATTATTTCGATATTAGTAAGGAGTTTGTTGTTAGATGTTTAAATAATATTTCAATTGTATGCACTTAAATAATAATTTAATATATGATTAATTAAAAGAATTAAAAAAAAAATATTGTTATTATTTTATAGCAGAACTCGTAAATTTATATATATATATATATATAATTTTGCAGTTTTTTAGCACTTGAATTGTAGCTAACATTATGAAAAAACTCATTTACATCAAACAATCTTAATATATAGTTACACCAAGGGCCGTATAAAACTTATATATGGTCATTGCTTCTAGCTGTTAACTAGATAGATCTTCGTTTCCTGATCTCTTCAGTCCGCCATTTATATAGTGGATGTTCCGAAGTTATTCTTCTACGTGGAATCCTTTCAACGATCTCGATTGCCCGATCAGTAGCATTGCCCTGAAAGTCTCGCTCTTGAGGGAAGGCTTAATAAAAAAAAGCTTCGTCCTTATTTCTAGATGCCCATCTCTTAGAAACGTCATTGTTTTCAGATTAGAAAAGGCATTTAAAAAATGCTACCAATTATTTAAGAAAAGAAAGAGAGAAACTGATAAACACCATGTCCTCTTCATGGTTGTTTAAGTCCTTGTCATAAACACAAGGCTGCAATATAATTTCTTTGAGTGTTTAACACTTGTTTTATGTCCCGTTTATTGTTGTATTTTTATTTTTTATTTTTATGTCTTACTCCCCAACATACTTTTATTGCCCGCAATAAAATGTTGCTGCTAAAGAAAAACAAAACCTTAAGTGACAAGTCATTACAGGTGCTAATGCTTAAGGAGACATTTGCTACAATTTGTTGCTTTTCCAAATGGAATTATATAAAGGACAGACATTTATGGTTAGCGAACAATAAAAATGTTAATGCTGTTTAGAAACAATTTTTATTGTTTAATAAAAGAAAAAGGTAAAAGATAATTAGTTGTTTAAAGTATTATATACGTAATAGAGGGAAGGAATGGATGGAAGGAATCCATAGGGAAGTCAGTCTGGCAAATCTCTAATTATGGTTTTCAGTAGTAGCGCCATGGTAAATGATACAATTTGATTTGCTTGTACTCACAAATTGTTTTTTAGGTCTATTCTTAATAATGCCGCAAAGCGAAATTTGTGGTCCAAATTTGTAGGTCGCAAAATGGACCGATTTGCAATCTGCGCAATATTTTTGATTTTAAAGGATTTAAGTGAAGATCGGGAAGCAGCCTTATATGGGGGCTATAACTAAGAATTATCCTATAGGATTTATTTTTGGACTACTGATTAATGGGAGTAATAAACATACACAACTCAATTTGATCGAGATTTACAAGAAAATTTGGATTTTATAATAATTTAAGCCGATTTCATAGGGGTCTTTTGTATGGGGACTAGGTCTGAACATGAACCGATTTTCACCAATTTCAATAGCGTTCATGCTATGGCCGATAAGAGCTTTTCTGACCACATAGTGGTACAGGGTATAAAAATTAACTCTTAATTCCTAAAGAAAGTTACATTTTTATACCCGTCTGTCTGTCCGTCGGCCTATATGTCCATGTAAACATAATCAAACTACAGGTCGCAAATATGAATGTATTTTGATGAAAATTAGTATATAAGCTTCTATCGGCCATAGGATGAATGCTATTGAAATTGGTGAAAATCGGTGCATGTTCAGATTAGTTCCCAAGTTGCCATAATATCCAGATTATCATATAGATCTCGGTCAAATTGGGTTTTTATATGTGTATTACATCCAGTAATCAATAGGCCAAAAATAATTCCTGTAGCACAATTATTATTCATAGCCCCCATATAAAGCTGCTTCCCGATTTTCACTAAAGTCTAAAAAAAAAACAAATATATTGCACATGATTTTCTCCAATTTGATTAAATGTAATTTTATTAAATGTAAAATAAAAATTCTTTATTTCCCGACGTTTCGTTGAGTTTTTGTCAACATCTTCAGGGGCATTTTATTTTGAATCTAACACAAAGAAGAAAAAACAATCAATATAAAGACATAAAATATTAAAAATAATTTTCCTTTACATGAATTTTTAACTTATAACATTAATAAAAAATTATTGGTGTATTTTGACATCACAAATTGATTGATTTTAAAACACAGTATATATAAATAAACAAATAAGTAAATTATTGTAAAACTAAAACATTTTTATCACAGAATTTAACTCTAGTATCACAGTGCAAACGAATATATGAAGTTTATGTTGTCTATGTCTTCCTTGTTGTTTATTGTCTTGTCTATTTTTTGCTGTATTCTCAGGCTTTCTATTGTATATCTTGTGTTGCTATTTTTTTCCCTTGTCTAATATTATAACTTCGTTTAGATCAGCTGTATGATTGGATTCTCTTATATGTTGTGAGAGTAAAGTTGTTTCTCTTTCTTTTTTTAATGTCTGTTTCATGTTCTTTGATTCTTTTTTGTAAGTTTCGTTTTGTTGTGCCTATGTGTACTCTCCCACATTCTTGTTCTTTGTTTCTCAAACATTTAATTTCATAAACTACGTTGTTTTGCTGAAATTTGTTTATTGTTTGATTTTGTGTTTGTGAATATTTTGTTAAGTCTTTGATTTGGTTTGTAAGCTGGGATTATATTGTTGTTGTTTATTATTTGTTGTAAATTGTGTTTGTTTGTTAGGCCTGGAATATATCGTATACTGCAATATTTTAAAGATTCATTGCTGTCTATGGTTTTAATATTTGATTTTTCTATGGTGCATTGTTTTTTATACCCTATACCACTATGTGGTTTGGGTATAATGACTTTGTGCTGCTGTTTGTAACAACCAAAAATATTTGACCTAGACCCATCTTTAATTATACCGATCGAATCAGAAACACTTTCTGAGTTGATTTAACAATGTCCGTCCGTCCGTCCGTCCGTCCGTCCGTCTGTGTGTCCATGTAAACCTTGTAATCAAACTGCAGGTCGCAAATATGAATATATTTTGATGAAATTTGGTATATAAGCTTTTATCGGCCATAGGAAGAACGCTGTTGAAATTGGTGAAAATCGGTCCATGTTCAGACCTAGCCCCCATACAAATAACCCCTATGAAATCGACATAAATTGCCATAAGATCCAAATTGTCATATAAATCTTACTCAAATTGGGTTTGTATGCGTTCATTACATCCATTAATGAGTAGTCCAAAAATGATCCCTTTGACCCCATATAGAGCTTCTTCCCGATCTTCACTTAAATCTATTAAAAAACAAAAATATTCCACTGATTCTTCTCAAATTTTGTTTGTATATATTTTTGCAAAATACAAGAGACTTTACCAAACATGATCAGGATCGGTCCATTTTTGGACCTAGTCCCTATATAGATATAGCATCCGATATAAACTTTTTCGTATCTGCAGCCAAAAAAATTAATAAAAATCCTACTCAAATTTGGTTTTTGCTTATTGTCTATGTCCAGTTAGTTGGACCTAAGAGATAGGGTTTCTAAACGCATGGTATAGGGTATCGTATAGTCGGTCTAGACTGACCATAATTTTCTTACTTGTTCTGTAATAAGGTGTTTATAAGATTGTTTGGATAGTTGTTCCTTTGGAGTATATGTCTAATTTTTTGTATATTTTGATTGTGAAATTGTTTGTTACTGATGTCTAGAACTCTATTTATGAAATTGGTGACTGTGTTTATTTTTTGGTTTTTCGGTTGTGATGAAAAATAATTAATCATTCTTCCGGATGAAGTTTGTTTTGAATACCAATCTGTAATTATTTTGTTTTCTTTGCGAATTATTTTCATGTCAAGATATGGAAGGCTATTGTTTGTTTCAGTTTCAATTGTGAATTGTGGTTTGTTGTGGTATTTGTTGAAAATTGTTAGAATGGAATCAATGTCCTTTTTTCTTCACAATTGCAAATATATCGTCAACATATTTGACTAATAGTGTCATTTTAATATTGTTGTTGCTTAGTTCTATAATCGTTTCATCCAATAATTTGTCGAGGATAATGTCAGCAACAGTTGGAGAAAGTGAATTTCCCATTGGCATCCCATAAGTTTGGATGTAAATGTTGTCCATATGTTTGAAATAGTTGTTATCTCTGAGGCAAAAATTAAGGATTTGAAGAAATTTTGATTTTGTAATGTTGGTGTGATTTTTGAGTTCTTCCCATTTTTCCATTATATTTTTTATTGCCAGATAAATGGGTATATTTGTGAAGAGCGAGATTACATCAAGAGAAATTAATGTGTCGTCTTCCTCCAAAGTAAGGTTTTCTAATTTTGTTTTTAATTCCGTTGAATTTTTGATATTGTAATTTTTGATATTATAGCATAGTACATTTATTGATGAAGAAATGGGTCTAAGTGGTATATCTTTTCTGTGGGTTTTTGGCAATCCGTACAATCTTGGTATGTTTGCTGCTGTGCTATATAGTTGATGTTTTAATTTTATGTTTATTTGTTTCGATTTGAATAATTCTATTACAATGTTATTGTTGATTTTTTGTAGTTTTGTTGTCGGATCAGTTCTAGTTAGTTTATAGGTATTTTTATCTTCTAATAGTTTGTTCATTTTCTGTTGATATTCCTGTTTATACATTACAGTTTTGTTTCCTTTGTCTGCTGATGTGACCATAATTTTGTTCTTGTGTTTTTTCAGAAATTTTTGAGTATCTTTGTATATTGTTAATATGTATTTTCCGCTCTCAGTTTGTTTTATCTTGCATTTGAATATTGATATATTTGTTGCTAATTTAGATCTTGCTATATCTTTGTCTCTATCGTTTTCGATTGCTTTTATCCCCTGCTCAATATCAGCTATTGTGTGAATTGGCGAAAAATTATTTTTGTCTATGGGAATTGCAAATTTTTTTCCTTGGGATAACAACCATTTCATTTCATCTGGGAATTCTATATCAGTTAAATTTATAAACCAATCTTCATTAAAGGTTATTCCAAGTTTTTGTTTTTTCTTTGCCATTAGTTTGAGAAATTTGGATTTGTTGATTTTTTGTTTATTATTTAGGGTTTGTTTGTAGCTTACTTTTTGTTTTTTTAAGAAATTTGTTGAATACTTCTTTTGATATCATTTCTTCCATTCGTTCAAGTGTTCGTTTGTCTGATTTCTAATTTTTTAATTCTTATGGAAAAATTGAATGTTGTTTTTCATATTCCTGTTGAATGTAGTCTGTATAAAATAATGTTTTTAATTTGGAAGTTACGTTTTTCTAAAAAATAAGTGTTTTTGCCAAATATGGTCAGGTTCGGTCCATTTTTCGACCTAGTCCCCATATAAATATAGCATCCGATATAAACTTTTTCATGTCCTAAGGAAAAACAAATAATAACAATGCCACTCAAGTTTAGTTCATGCTTATTTTCTATATCCAATTAGTTGGACCCAAAACCAACTCTCTAAGCACATGGTAAGGGGTATCATATAGTCGCTCTAGACTGACTATAATTTTATTAATGTTTTCTAATGATAACGAATATGATCTAGTTAGATCTTTTGAATATATTGCAAGGATGTCTTTGCCGACGGCATCTTTGATTTTATAATTAATTCTGCGATTCTGTTTTAATGACGCCAAAAATATAGCTTTTCGCTTTCAGTTAGAATAGATGGATTTGTAGTTTTGAACGACGCACAGTGGCGCCCGTAGAGCAAACGAGGTTGCAAAAATCAAAATTTTCGTGTGCGCCGACGAAGTTTTGAATAAACCCATGTTATAGGAAACTTTTCAATGATTTCAAATATGCTACTCTTAATAATATCACATTTTTAGTTTAGAAGATATAACCGTTCAAAGTTGACCGACTATTGGTTTTCAAAAAAACACACAATTTTTAGTCAATTTGTTGCGATTTCAGGTGTAATATCACGAAAAACAGGTACCGAATCGCCTTATTTTTTATTCGTGTTGATTGATGTATTTATTAAATATATAATTATAAAAAAAAAAAATAACTGTTGGCTTTGTGTTTCTCCTGGTAAATCACTATTTAAAAACTATCCGTTTTTTCACTATTTTTCAACTTTGACGGAAAATAAAAAAAATCTATATTTTTCTATATTAGCCATATTTGCAAAACATTTTCTTTGATTATTTCTTTACATAATTCAAAAGGTTTTATCTGCCCGTATGTGCCCGTTTGGCTTCTAGAGGTAAAAAAGATTAAAAAGACATGGTTGCAGAAATTGTATGGCGTGCATCCCTTACATGTTTTGACTGACAGTAGTTGGATCTAATAGTTTGAAAATTGCATTTTAAGTCGGTTGTCTACCTGTGCGCCTCTGCCAAAGTCTACTCCCAATATTCTGTTACAGACACAGGATGCACAAAAAACTACTCATTGAAATTCGCAGGTACGCACCTAACTTAAAAATTACTTTGGAGTACAAATGGTCAAGAACAATATTGACTTATGGTCCCTCCAGGTAGGCACAAATCTTATTTAGACACGAGCATAATATCACGAGCATAATTCAGCCTAAATCCATATGTAACAGGTAAATTTTTAGGCATGGTAACATAAGCCTATATATTGCAAAATAAGCATAATGCCTGGATTAGTCTACGACTGAAAGTTGGCGCAAAAAGTACTGAAACCATGGCATTAAACAATTTAAGTACTGAAAACATGGCGTTGAACAATTTAAAATTATTTGAACTGTTTAGAAGGTCAACCACACCAAAGTTTTTCACGGAAGCTGCTTCAGAAGAACTTGATAGCTTATACGGAAATATTGAGAGAAGCGAAATTATAAAATATAATTTTTATCTGATATATGCAAATATTAAGGCAAAATGGGTGAAATCTAATCGAACCATTCAGAACTTGAACTCCAAATACGAGGACTGGCTTAATGAAGATACCATCCTGGATATATTGGCAGTAGATAAACCCACCACATCAACCAGAGGAGCAAAAGGAAGGCCAAAAAAAGTATTGACGGGTGTTCAATTTTCACAAGAAAGAAGAAACTTGCCGATGCCACCAATGACTTGACCACGAAGCATTTATCGGACGTGCTGTCTATTAAATATACAAAGGATAGTGAAAGAGTTAGGTCGCAGATTACAAAATCTGTTGCTGATGCAAGCCCACAGCGACTAAAAAGGATTAAGGAAAGCATTCCCACGCCCACAAACGCACACATTAAAAGGTATGGTTCCGAAGAAGCCTTGGCCTTGTTTATGGACTTACAATTTTCCAAAGAAAAATATGAGATACTACGGGCATCCTTGATGCGACACGGGGCTGACGTGTTACCAGAATACAAGCATATTACGCAAGCCAAAATAAATTCACGACCACTTCATACGGAGTTTACGGAAGTCTCTGTGAAAGCCAATCTGCAAGATCTCATGGGCCATACAGCAAAACGGTTTTTGGAGAGTCTTCCTGAAAATGAGGTGAAAATTCTTCCTGACAAACTGACATTGATCAGCAAATGGGGCTGCGATGGATCATCCGGACAAAGCGTTTATAAGCAAATGATATCTTCCGATGACGCTACAATATCGGACGGAAATATGTTTATGGCATCTGTTGTTCCTTTGCGGCTAAAATCTGATGTTTCCTTACACTGGAAAAATCCAAGTCCGTCATCAGTGCATTATTGCCGACCAATAATGTTTCAGTTTGCAAGGGAATCGGCAAAACACATAAGGACCACGGTGAAGGACATTGAAGAACAAATAAGCAAGATTAAGCCTACAAAGCTGCAAATTGGAGAAGGAAAATATATTGAATGCAATTACGAGTTCCACCTAACCATGGTTGATGGAAAAGTCGTAAACGAACTGACAGGAACAACCCCAACATTGTCATGCCCGATTTGCAAAAAGAGTCAGAAGAACTTTGGTAATTTAAACGATTCTACAAACGAGGAGAATTACGAATATGGAATGTCACCATTGCAAGCAAGGATAAGGTGTATGGAGTTCTTGCTAAAACTGGCGTATACACTACCACAAGAGGAGGAAAACTTCGATGAAAATACATCAATAAAGGATAAGGGAAAGATCAGAAAGAAGCAAATACAGGATGCTTTTTTTAAACAAGTTGGACTAAAAGTAGACTGTACCAAGCACGGATACGGTAACTCAAACGATGGAAACACTTCTAGGAGATTTTTTGAAAATGATGAGGCAGTAACTAGAATCACTGGAATTGACAATCAAATCGTGAAAAGATTGGGAACGATCTTGAATGCTTTAAACTGCAAAGAAAATGTCAATTCTACAAAATATGGAGAATATGCATCGAAAACTGCATCTCTTTTAGCAGAAATGTATCCACAGAAGAAGTTGACCCCGACCGTCCATAAAATATTGGCGCATGGCAAAGATATAATTGAGTACCAGTCTTTGCCAATTGGAGAGCTTTCTGAAGAAGCACAGGAGTCTCTTAACAAATTTTATAAAAAATATAGACTGCAGAACACATTCAAAGCATCAAGGGTAAGGCAAAATGAGGACCTCTTCAACATGTTGGCAGCATCTTCCGATCCACTTATTTCTTCCCTGCGGCATGTGAAGTCACGAATAGAGTTAGAAAATAATTATAGTTTAGAAATGATTAAGCTTTTAGATATACCTTCTCTTACGAATTGTGATGAATATTTTACAGAAAATTGAAAAAATAAATTTAAAAAAGAAGTAATTTTTTTTTAATTTATTGGGTAATAATTTAAAACATAAAACCCTAAAGAGAAAAAATAAAAACAATCTAAAAATGTAAAAATAATTTTTTTTAGTTACCATGAAATTGATTTTTCTACAAATTTTAAATTTGATAACCCATAAGTAGGCCCCTACAAAGCGTAGCACCCTTTCCAAACGCTCATTTCATAGGCTGAACAGTTACCTATCATATGCTGTTTAAACTGTTCAATTATGTTATTCGGTTCAAAAGATATGATTTTCGCAACGAAAAAACTCAAATGGCGCCACTGTGCGACCCCATAACTTTTGAACCAATAAAGATAATCAATTAAGCTTAATTTAAGTATAAAGTTTCCGTAAGCTTTTTGAAAAACAAGTAAAAATCTCAGTCTGTCAATGGTAAAAAGTTCACAATAAAAAATCTTATTAAAATTTTTGTTAATATTTAAATTTTCGTCTTCAAGTGTACGGATACTTTTTCCAGCAAGTGTATATTTATATATATATATATTATAATTAATCGTTATATTTCAATTTGTTTGTGGACATGTTTCTGGTAGATTAATCAATTACTTAACAAAATGGCATTTGTCAAAAAAAAAAAAAAAAAAAAAAAATATATACAATAAATAAATAAAACAATACAATCAAAAACAAACACACAGCTTAACAATCGATTTTATACGATACAAATGATGTCCATAAATATCAGTTAACCACAAAACAACTACAACAAAAATAAATGCATAGCATTTGAGTAGAAAGCGATACTAATCAAATGACAAGTTAAAACATTGTTGTAGAATTGCACTTTAACTGTTAAAATTGAAGTTTGATTTGAGGTTTTCTTTAATTCAGAGACTAACAACGTTTTAAAAGTAGGAATTTTTTGATGAAAAATAAGGTTTTTTTTTAATTCTATGAAATATTTTAAATTAAAAACAAGTAAGAGTGTTAAATTCGGCTGTGCCGAATCTTTGATACCTTCCACCTCGGTTTGAGTATTGATGATAAATGTAAACAAAATATTGGAAAAATATGCATGCATTTCCTATATGCATGCGTTTCCGGTTATATGACATAACTTCTCGTTTAATTTAGTTTTTGCTAATTAAATAGCTCGCCCTAACCTCCATTGCAAAGGTAATGGTTGTGTAGGGTGGCTATATGCATTAAATCGTGCTTTTTTGGCTTTTAACTGGCCAAATATTTCTTCATTGCGGCCATATATGAAAAAAGGATTAATTCGTGAATGCACTGAAAAGCTTAATTAGGATCTCAATATAATATTTGAATGGGCTTTTTCAAATGGACTTTACTTAAATCCAAAAAAATCAAAATGTTTAATTATAACTCAAAGAAATCAGACCATCCCTATAGATATTCCAGTATCATTAGGTAATCAGAATATTGAAATTGCTAGGAATCTGGGAATCATTTTTAATAAATCGCTCACGTGGAATAATCAGATTAATTCTGCATCTGGAAAAATATTTGTAATGCTAAGAACGTTGTACCCTATACAACATCTTACTCCTTTAAACATTCGTGTGCTTCTCGCGAAAACTTTCATTATGCCGAAGTTACTATATGGTTGTGAGATATTTGTTTTTTGTGATTCAGAAAGTAAAAGGAGATTATTAGTAACTTACAATGCGATCCTACGTTATGTGTATGGTATAAAGAGATATGATGGAACTTCTCTATATTCTAAGTCTCTATATGGAGTTGACCTCGTGGCCTTAATAAAAATAAGATCACTAATTCTACTTCACAAAGTAATATACACCAAAGAACCATCTTATTTATTTGAACGCCTTCAATTTGCACGATCCAATAGAGGAAATAATCTTATTCAATTACGATATCGAACATTAATCTCTAGTTGGCAATTTTTTATAAATAGCATACATATGTCTGTGGAACTCGTTACCCAACAATTTACAAATAACAGACAACGCTTTACAAATTTAATAATTAATTGTTTAAAAATGATTTGGTCTCTAATTTGCAACTTTCTTAATTATTGTTTCATTTGTGATTATATTATATATTCTATACTCTCCCATTATGTATTAATTTTTTACTTATATTTTTATACCCTATACCACTATGTGGTTTGGGTATAATGACTTTGTGCTGCTGTTTGTAACAACCAAAAATATTTGACCTAGACCCATCTTTAATTATACCGATCGAATCAGAATCACTTTCTGAGTTGTCCGTCCGTCCGTCCGTCCGTCCGTCTGTGTGTCCATGTAAACCTTGTAATCAAACTGCAGGTCGCAAATATGAATGTATTTTGATGAAATTTGGTACGTGAGCTTTTATCGGCCATGGGATGAACGTTATTGAAATTGGTGAGAATCGGTCCATGTTCAGACCTAGCCCCCATATAAATTTCCCCTATGAAATCGACATAAATTGCCATTAGATCCAAATTGTCATATAGATCTTACTCAAATTGGGTTTGTATGCGTTCATTACATCCATTAATGAGTAGTGCTTCCCGATCTTCACTTAAATCTATTAAAAAACAAAAATATTCCACTGATTCTTCTCAAATTTTGTTGTATATATTTTTGCAAAATAGAAGAGACTTTACCAAACATGATCAGGAACGGTCCATTTTTGGACTTAGTCCCCATATAGATATAGCAACCGGTATGAACTTTTTCATATCTGCAGCCAAAAAAATTAATAAAAATCCCACTCAAATTTGGTTTTTGCTTATTTTCTATGTCCAGTTAGTTGGGCCTAAGAGATAGGGTTTCTAAACGCATGGTATAGGGTATCGTATAGTCGGTCTAGACCGACTATAATTTTCTTACTTGTTATTTTTATATTTTTCTTGTTTCCTAAAAGTATTGTAACTACTGTCACAAATTGATTGTATCATTATAAGATCACATACTGTTATTAAAAAGATTTATATCTTGTTATATGTGATATCCACATTTAATAAATAAATAACCGAAAAAAGCTCTCTCAACTTTGTTTCAAAAAAATATTGCCATATTTGGAAAACATAGAGAATAAATTTATAATAATAAATAATTAAATTAGGGATGCCAAACGCAAAAAACCAAATATCGCAAAAATTTTAAATAAAATAATTTGTTATCTTTATTTTCTGAAGAGCTTCATATATTCATCAAAAAAAAAAAATTGTGAAAATTTATATATAAATAACATTCTCATCAAATTGCGTTTATTTATGTAACAATTTTTATGTTCGCAATTCTTAAATATCATTTGGGGTTTTATAAAATTCATTGAATTTAAATTAATGTTTTCTGTAGTCCGATTCTGTACATTTCAACGATCCGACAATGGCAAAATATATCGACAGCTATTGTTGTTTGCACTAAGGATTAAGTGATTCACTAAGTATATACTTCTTAACGACAGTCGATAAATCTATTTTTCTATTTATTTAAATTGTAAACGAGTTGCATCTCTGTCAAAATAAGCGAAAAACACAAAGAAGAATAGAAAAAACAAATTAGTTCGTGTTTGACAGGATGATTTTATGTTTATGTTTAATATCTCTATTTTTTTTACTAATATTTCTGTTTATTTATTTGAAAATGAAATAATGAATTGAATATGCTATTTAATTTTTTTATTTATATAAAAAAGTTTTTTAATAGAAGCAAAATATTTTCACTATTTTATGATTTTTATTTATGTATGACGATATTTTAACTTAAAAATTTAAGTTTTTATCGATTGAATAAACAACACAAAAATGGTTGTCGTTTAGATAACAAAAACAGCTGACTTTAACAATAGCGAATATCGTTTAAAAATTTTACTGATAATTTTGCTTTTCTTTTTTTAACGATTCGACTATCGTTAAAAGAAGTTACTGAAAAGCTATTAATTTCTCCTGAATGCCAATATTTTTTTTTAAGTAAACATTTTTTAAATGTAAACATATTTGGTGTTTTTTTGGAATTTGATGCAATTGATGTCTTCTAAATTTAAAATTATTATTTCCGTCGTTTTGATATGATTTTCTGAAATTCAATTAATATTTTATAATTTATAATTGGCAATTTTAATTCCAGTTTTTAGAATTGATATTTTCTTAACTTTGAATGGAAAATTTAAAAAGTGCAATTTTGTATTTATGTGAATAATACTGCTTTAGTAATTATATACAATTTTGAAAAATTAGATGTAATCGCAATCAGATATTTTGTAGGTAAAGCAGAATAATAATTCTATATAACTATGTAGAACTGTTTTGAAAGCAAAAAACTCATTGATGAACTCGGTAACTCTATTTTGTGAAGACAACAAAAAGTTAATATGCCAAACTTGTGTTTATATTTGTAAAAGAATAATGAAAAAACGTATGAAATAATAAAAGACCAGCCCGTGTATACTCTTAACATTGTGATGTATGATATCTATTTGAAAATATTGACATTCATGTTAAAATAGAAATAACTATTTCAAAGCTAATTAGAACAAGAATTGTGGCGCCATCTACTGTGGCATAGTCACGCTGAGCAAAATGAAGTGACACTCTGGTAATGCAAAAGAAATGTATTTTCCCCACAACAAAATATTGCAGAATTTTATGTAAATAAAATAATATACCGATTTATTTCTCACATGCAGTTATTATCGATATACATATATCGAATATATGTATATTATTTGTATTATTTAATATATGTGTGTAAATATTACACACAAAAAATACAACTTCAAAAGTTATTTTTGTGTTTTTCTCTTTAAATAAATTAATATATAAAGTTCTTTTTTGCTAAATTTACATTGTTTTTTTTATTAACAACTTGGTACATATTTTAGCATCATTTGCTTGAGATGCTGGTGACTTTTTACTCCCTTTATATTAACTCGTAGTGTCGGCTTGTCGAAAAAATTTTGGATCGATTTTACCCCTTTCCCGTGGCCCAATCAATCTGAAAGTTTGCAGTCAGGCTCGTGGCAATGACAGAAATGATCTTGTCTATTTTTTTAGTGATGCAAAAACAATGGAGACTTTTAAATTTTTCTACCAGAGTTTATAAAAAAATGTACAAAGGGTTAATTTTTATTATATTATTACCACAATGACCACAAAAACAACAGTCCATTATGACAACAATACAACATTTAGAATAACAACAAGAACAATATAGAAACATTATATTTTTCATTTTTTTTTACTTTTTCAGAGATTTCCCTGGACCGGTTCCACCGATTTTAATGATTTTTGAAACAGAAATCTTCCCATTAATTTGTTGAATCATTCTCACTAAAAATGATCACCTTAACTATCCTATTGAGGACGTGATTGTGACAAGAACAACATAGAAAATTATATTTTTTCAAGACTTTTTTTAGTTCTTTATTCAAATCTCGGGCCTCAATTGACCGATTTGGACGGTTTCAAACAGCAAACTTCTCAGGATATAGTGAATCATTTTTTATGTCAACGAGCACCCTAGCTGCCCGATTGATGCCGTCATCGTGATTTCCACAGACGGACAGACGGACATCGCTATATCAACTCCGGTTGTTGTAACGATCACAAATATATATATTTTATGGGGCCCAAATTTTTTTTTCTAATTATTACAAACGGAATGACAAACTTATATATAACCTCTGCACACTGGAGTGGAGGGTATAATAATTTTTTTTTAGATATGCTCAAAAATAAATGTACAATATTCTTACAAAGAGTAACAAAATGGCGAATTGCACTTTAAAAGCGGTAGCCAAAAAAAAAAAAGTCCAATAAATTTGAGTAAAATTTTGTATTTAAAGTTGCACAAATATTTTTTGCTTGATTGTTACTGATTTTGGGTACTTTTTTTTTGAATAGAAATTGCAACTGAAAGTGGAAGTTTTATAATGGAAAATCCAAAAAAAAAAGAAAACAAGTAAGAAAATTATAGTCGGTCTAGTCCAGGCCTGGCCAACCCAAATCGCTCTTCGGGCCCACATTTTTATCAAAAATGCACAGCGAACAAAAATTTTATGAAAAAGCCAATTTTTATTTGAGTGCAATTTAAATCACCTTCTGGCCAACATTTTTATCAAAAATGCACAGCGAACCAAAATTCTATGAAAAAGCCAATTTTTATTTCAGTGCAATTTATTTCAGTGCATACTATTATTTCAAGAAGAACATTTATTTTTATATTTACAGTTGAAATTCGAGTGCAAGTTCCAGGAAATTTTATTTTTCATTCAATTTTATTCTTTCAATGTTTTTTTAATCTATATATGTATATAAAATCTTTTTTTAAATTTAATAAAATTCATTAAATTGTGAATTTTTAAATACAATTCATTAAATTTCATTATACGTAAATATTTGTTAATAAATAATTTTATAGAAGTCTAAAGGTATGCTAATCAATTTTAGCCAATTCGCAATTCAAAACAAATTTACTAAACACACATACAGTATATTATAGTTTTTTATTTGAAGCTTAAATATGTGTTTTATGTTCAAATGGTGCACACCTATAAATATGGTGTACATCTGCAAATAAATACCTTTCAAATGGTATATTTTTTGTCAAAATCGGTTGGTAACTAAAAGAGTGCAAGAGGTCACAAGAAATCGCCATACCTATTAATATTATAGATTAATGAAATATTTATTTTTCTATTTTTCTATTTAGTTAATTTAATTGGCTTTCCAGATTATCGACTGTTAATGAAGCGCGAAATTTACTTCACAAACATATGTAGATCCAAAAACGCTTACAATTTTTTGAGCAAATAATCTTAAGTTAGGATTATTTTCTGCTGTTACATATGTTTTATAAAAATCAATCGTTTGATGAAACTGCTTCAACCCATTGCTACATTGCAAATAAATTATTTCCATCTGTATAGCTTCTGGTACCTGGGAAGCATGTATTGAAATGGAGAAGAAATTATCTTAAAAGTTCATCAACGTTCATATACTTTGCAAAACTAGTAATTTTATTGCTCTAAATTCTTTTTATGGTGGAAAATGGTGAAGATTATTATTTCTAAGTTCGGATTCAAATAGAAGTAGCTTGATTTGGAATGCGTCGATACAAACATCAATAACTAAATTATTTTACCCTTGCAACTCCTTGTTGAGCTGGTTAATGTTTTCGGTTGTATATACTAAGAAACGCAGGTCCAATAACTACAATTTATTATTTAAATTTGAAACTGGAGTTCTCTTTTCATCCATAAAATTTTCAATCTACACACTAATGAAAAAAAAAACCTTTCAAACATGTTCCGCGACTCAATCATATACCTTGATAAAATAGATAATAACTGTAAACAAACCCAATTTGACTGAGATATATAAGATAATTTGGATATTATGGCAATTAAGTCGATTTCATAGGGGTCATTTGTATGGGTACTAGGTCTGAACATGGACTGAATTTCACCAATTTCAATAACATTCATCCTATGGCCGATATAAGCTTATATACAAAATTTTATTAAAATATATTCATATTTGCGACCTGTAGTTTGATAAAAAGGTTTACATGGACACACAGACGGACGGACGGACATCGCTAAATCGACTCAGGAAATGATTCTGGTAGTTACAAACAGCAGCATAAAGTTATTATACCCAAACCACATAGTGGTAGAGGGTATAAAAAAATCGTTGGAGCGGTTTCCGAGTAACGGCATTTTATATTTATACCCTAAAACAGTGCAAAAATTAGTTCACTCCTTCTGATCTCCTTAAAATCTATACCACTTACATCCGACCGAAAATGGAATACAAAACCCATATATGGGCAGGAGCTTCAAAGTCTATTTTGGAGCTACTGGACCGTGTGCAAAGGAGGGCGTTAATGCTCATCAATGACAGTAGGGTATCCAATTCTATTGGCTCATTGGAACATCGTCGGAATGTGGGTTGTATATCACTGTTCTCTAGATACGACCATGGGAAATGTTCTTCTGAGATTAGCGAACTTATTCCAAATGCCCGAGTTTCGGTTCGCTCTACCCGCTTTTCTAGTAGATCACATCCGTTTGTAGTCTATTGTCCAGATGACCGCAAAACGCATTACAGAGAGAACTCGTTTATCAGTCGAACTAGCCGTGTGTGGAATAAACTCCCCGCATAGGTCTTTCCTGACAGTTATAATCTAATAAAATTTAAGTCAAATATCCACAAACACTACTCCCTCTTTCCTCTTTCCCATAACCTATTTTCCTGAGATCAACACAATACACTGCATCTGTTGGGAGCATCCCCTGATTGTTGGTCAATAAATAAAAAATATGGTCAAGGTATAATGACTTTGTAACTACCATTAATATTTGACATAGACTCGTATTTTGTTATATCGATACAAATGACCTCTATGAGATCGACTTAATTGCCATAATATCCATTAAACGGTAGTCAGAAAATAAATCCTATAGGACAATTCTTAGTCATAGACCCCATATGAAGCTGATTCCCGATCTCCACTTAAATCTTTTAAAAAACAAAAATATTGCAAAGAATTTTCTCAAATTTGGTTTGTATATGTTTTTACAAAAAATAACTGACCTTGTCAAATATGGTCATGATCGGTCTATTTTTCGGCCTAGTCCCCATACAGATATAGCATCCGATATGAACTTTTTCATATCTGAAGGCAATAAAATTAAAAATAATGCCACTCAAATTTGGTTTATGCTTATTTTATATATCCAATTAGTTGGTCCTGAGAGATAGAGTCTCTAAACGCATGACATAGGGTATCGTTTGGTCGGTCTAGAGCGACTAAAATTTTCTTACTTGTTTAATATTACTACTCGTACTACAAAATATAATAAAATTTGGTTTTTAGCAAAGATTTGAAATTTTTATTTGCAATGAACAAAAAGCTAGAAAAATTAAATTAGGGCTTTCAAGGATATTTTTTCTGGTGGAAATTAAAAAAAAAATTTTTTTTTGATTAAATTTTTTGATTTGTAAAAACCATCCTATAGTTTATAGTATTCGTGTAAAATATTAAAGAATTTTTTTAAATTTGATTTCCTGGCATTAATTTTTTATTTTCTTAAATTAAACTACGCCACAGAATGAAAATCTGAATACGCAGTTAGGCTTCAGATTATTTATAGCTACATTGTGTAAATAGTTTCATACTTAATCTATTTAGAAGTATACTTAATTGACAACATTTCCGTTAACATTGCTTTGTAAAATAAAAAACATCATTTATGTTTCTGTTTAATTAATTAACTTTGAATGATGTCTCACTTAGTTATGGGTGGTGTAATGTATAACAAGTTTCTAAAATAATATACGTATTTTTTATATTAATACACATGTAATCATATAAATGCTGAATGGCTTTAACAAGTGAGCAAAAACACAACGCAATAATTAATCTGTCTAGGAGATGGTTAAGGAAATAAAATGACGACAAAACTTAGTAAACTCAAATCAAAAAATATACGGTGCAAGACTGGAATATTTAAAAATTTGACTATTCCGAATCTGTGATTCCTATCATTATATAAAATTATATCTAGATCGTAATGCAATTTTAGTTTAAAAAACATTTTTTTTTTGAATCAAACATTTTGGCAAATTTTTAACAAACAATAAAGCATTTCTTTGGTTTATATATAAGAAAATTAATTTTAAACTAGCAGATTCCAGCGCTCGAAATTCGAGTGCAATTTCTAGGCAGCTTTATTTTTTAACTTAGCCAATTCACAAACCAACACTTTTATGGTTTATTATTATTGTGAATGAAGATAACAAACACATTAACAATCACATTAACAAATCTAATAAAACACACATAGTATATGTATAATTTTATTTTATGTATGTGTTAGTAGCAACTGTAAATGCATTTACTCAGAATAAAGGAAAACCTTTTAAAATCTGTAAATCTGCAAAACGGCTAAAAAAAATACCTTTCAAATAATATAGGTCTGGTCAAAATCGGGATAAAATGGTAGAACAAAACATTGGCCACAAGAAATCGCCTAGCCTATTAATATTATAGATAATAAAAACAATTTTTTAATTAAAAATTTGTTCTAATTAAAAAAATATTTTAATGTGAAAAAAAACATTTTCCTAGTTAAAAAAATATTTTAAAGTGCCAAATCTTTATCTGATATTTTGTTTTTTTTATTTAAATTGAAGAAAAAAAAACATTAATTTTCTTAATGCAATGGAAAAAAAATGTTTGAAATAAAGAAATATTTTTAAAATAGATATGGGTTGCACTGAAAATTTTCTCTAAATAGAGGTATATTTAGAGGGGACTAATAATTTTTTTTTTATAGAAAAAAATTTATTATATTTATTTTTGATGAACAGTTGACTGTTAAAGAATAAATTTGGGGAGAAATAAAGTTTTTTGAATTAAAAACTATTTTTTATAATTCAATAAAAAAACCTTTTTTTTTTTGAAAAATACAGATATTTCGAATATTTACCTGATATTTATTGATATGTTTTTTTTTGTGGAATTAGGTTCTGGACGATAAAGATATATTTTTAATTGTAAAACGTTTTGTGTTAGAGTATATATGGGTTGGACATAATTTTTTTCGCTGGAATTTGTTTCTAAATGAAAATAAATTTTGTAGGAAACACTATGATTTTTTTATTTAGAAAAAAATTTTATCTTTGGGGAATATATTTTTTTAGTTTTTCAACATAAATTTGAGAATGCGATTTTTTTCGAGGAAACAAGCAGAAAACAGGTTCTTGAGAAAAAAAGCTTTACCTTTGATATATATAATTTTTTTTTTTTTAAATTTAAGAAAAAACATATTTTGTGGAATTTAGTTCTGGATGAGAAAATATTAGTTTTCTTAATTCAGTAAAAAAAAAATGTGAGTTGGAAACTATTTTAATTGGTAAATAAATATTGAGGGTATAAACAATTTTTATTCAGTATATTTGTTTTTCTTTGACGAAAATAATTTTTTGTATGTTTTTTTATTTATATAAATTTGAGAATACGATTTTTGTTTTGAGTAGCAAAATTTTTAATTCAAAAATTTGTGAGAAGAAATTGCCCGATATCTAGATGCTCCATACCAAATGAGCTTGCCAATAAAACATATTTCGCCTTCGGAAATCAAAGCCGAAATAAAAATTTTGAATATCAAAAAATCTCCCGGATATGATAATATAGACGGGAAAGTTATTAAAAATCTTCCTAACAAAGATTTATAACTCAATTTTACAATTAAATCACTTTCCATCGCAGTGGAAATGCGCTGATATTATTATGATAAAAAAGCCAAATAAGCCAGAAAACGAAATCACTTCATATAGACCAATAAGCCTTTTAAGTATTTTTTCAAAACTATTCGAAAAAATATTTTTGCGTCGCTTGTCACCAATTTTAGAAAATCTGAGAATTATTCCCGAACACCAGTTTGGGTTCAGACAAAACCACGGTACACTAGAACAATGCCACCGTGTAATAAACGTTATACGAAAATCTTTCGAAGAAAAAAAATACTGCTCTGCAGTTTTCTTAGATATACAACAGGCATTTGACAGAGTGAGGCACACTGGTCTGTTATCAAAAATAAAAAGACTTCTTCCAGCTACCTTTTATTCCATCATCAAATCTTATTTAGAGAATAGAATGTTTTACGTAAAAATTCAAGATGAGAAATCTAATATTCTAGATATAAGAGCAGGCGTCCCTCAGGGCAGCGTTCTTAGCCCGATGTTATACACGATCTTTACAGCAGATATATCATAAAAAAAAAAAAATTAGTGAGCTGAATAAAAAACCCAATTTTTAGGAAATAAAGCATCATTTTTGGAGTTAAAAATTTTTTTGAATGTAACAAATCTTTATCTATAAAAAGTTTTTTGTTTTTATATTAAATTTTTGAAAAAAAAAAAAAAATATATTTTTTGTGGAATTCGGTTCTGGACGAGAAACAATATTTTTTTTCTTAATTCAGAGAAAAAATATTTTTAATCGAAAAAATAAATATGGTTTGAATAAAATTTTATCTTACTGGAAATTTTTTCTAACTGAAAGTAAATTCTGAGGGGAAAAAACAATGTTTGAAAAAAAGTGAAAAAAAAAAAATTTTTTAAAAAAAAAAAAAATTTTTTAAAAAAAAAAAAATTTTTTTTTTTATTTGATTAAAAATTATTTTTCTTGATGAAAAATATTTTTTGTAAATAGACTTGATGGAAAAAAATTTTACAAGAAAAAACATTTTTTTTAATAAAAAATAAATAAATAAAAATTAAAAAATAATTTTTTTTAAATTAAAAAAATTTTGAGGTAAAAACAATGTGGTTTTGTTTTTTGAACAAATAAATAAATAAATTAATTTACTTTGTAATAATTTTTATAGGGCTAAATCTCATAAATCTAATGTTTTTTGAAAAAATTTGAGAAAAAACCATTTTCTTGTAGAAGTGATAACTGGATGATAAAATCAGAATTTAAAGGAGGAAAGCATATATAAAAGAAAAATATGTTAAACCAAATATGTATTGAATAATTTTTTCATAAGATTTTACAGTTTGGAGGTACTTAATCTTATGTAATGGAAAGATGTTGAGGGTAGTGACAGTGTAACTGCATGTATGTAAAGGAAGTGGAAAGTATAGTAAAACTTCACTGCTATTGTCCGGCGCTGGTCTTTCATATCACGCGCAAATGCTGTATCTATAATATTAATAGGTTAAGGGATTTTTTGTGACTGATATTTTGTTCTACCGTTTTATCCCGATTTTGACCAAACGTATATTATTTGAAAGGTATTTATTTTTCACCGTTTTTCAGATTTACAGTTTTTTAAATTTTTTCCTTTATTTTTAGTAAATTGCATTTAAATTTGCTATTAACACATACATAAAATTATACAATGCTATTTGTGTGTTTAATGTTAATGTGTTTGTAATAAAAATGAGTTTGTTTTTTGTGTTGATTTGAGAATTGGCTATAATTGAATAGCATACTTTTAGGGTTTCTATTTAATGAAAAAATAAAATTTCCTAGAATTTGCGCTCTAATTTCGAGGGCTGGAATCTGCTAGTCATTGTAAAATTAGTTCTGAGATAGGGGCTGGGAGGATTACCTATCTATCCATCATGAATTAATGAAAGTTACAAAAATATTTTTTCTATATGACATTCTAATATTTACTGTGGTTAAGTTACATCCCATGTTTCTATTTTTGATGCGATTTTACTTAAATTCAAGTATTGGTTTACAAATTTAGGCTGGGCTGAAACAACAAAAGAAATAAAACATTTTGTATTAAATTTGTTTTTTTTTTTTTGAGTAAATAAAAAATGGTTTTGAGGTGAAAATTCAATAAAGAACACTTAAATTTTTTGGAGAATTTTTCTCACTTAAATGAAGAAATTTTAAAAATTGCTGATATGACTACAGTTTCCCCATATATTGCTAGGGAAAGACATGAATGCACACTTTATAAAATAAAGCTTTTCCTCAGTCACTGACAGTACAGGTGAAAAATAAGATTTAAATTATTCCTTATCATTTTTATTACGCATTTACTAAACCAATTAGTACTTTTGGTAGTTAAAAAGTACTTGGCCATGTACTTCCTTCTAACTTTTTGAACGTAGGGTAGAAAATAATATATACATAAACAAACCACACACAAATGAACTTATACAAACATATACTGTGACAAGTAAATATTTATATATTTACCATTTACTAATTTGACTAGATGTTTTTTTTTTTCACAGCCACAAGTGTAAGTGGTAGATGGTATAAATGTTTATCGTTTCATTTGTAATGCATGGAAATATGATTTCTGGTTTAATATATTTTATTTCTTTAGCAAAAACGTATTAAGTAGATCTAGAAAGGTAGAATTTTTAAAGAGAAGAAGGTAGAATTTTTAAAACAATTTCTCTTAAAAAGAAACATAAAAACAAACCTTTTTATTAACAAGTAAGAAAATTATAGTCGGTCGAGACCTACTATATGATACCCTATACCATGCGTTTAGGCCCAACTAACTGGAAATAAAAAATAAGCATAAACAAAATTTGAGTGGGATTTTTATTAATTTTTTTGGCTGCAGATATGAAAAAGTTCATATCGGATGCTATATCTATATGGTGACTAGGCCCAAAAATGGAACGATTTTGACTTTGTTTGATAAAGTCTCTTGTATTTTGCAAAAATATATACAAACAAAATTTGAGAAGAATCAGTGCAATATTTTTGTTTTTTGATAGATTTAAGTGAAGATCGGGAAGCAGGGGTCATTTGTATGGGGGCTAGGTCTAAAGATGGACCGATTCTCACCAATTTCAATAGCGTTCAGCCTATGGCCAATGAAAACTTACATACCAAATTTCATCAAAATATATTCATATTTGCGAACTGCAGTTTGATTACAAGGTTTACATGGACACACAGACGGACGGACGAACGGACGGACGGACGGGCACATGGACGGACATCATTAAATCGAATCAGCTAGTGATTCTGATTCGATCGGTATAATTAAAGATGGGTCTAGATCAAATATTTTTGGTAGTTACAAACAGCAGCACAAAGTCATTATACCCAACCCACATAGTGGTATAGGGTATAAAAAGTATTATTATTATTTTCAAAGATACCTTTTCTTAACAAAGAAATATTTCTTAAAAAAGTACCCTTTCTTAAAAAAGTACCTCTTCTTAAAAAAGTACATTTTCTTAAAAAGTACTTTGTCTTAAAAAAGTACCTGTTCTAAAAAAGTTCCTGTTTTTTAAATGTAGTTTTTATTAAACAAATTTTTATTAAAAAATTAAATTTTCTACAAAAAGTACCTCTTCTTAAAACTGTACATTTTCTTAAAAAATTAGATTTTCTTAAAAAGTAAAATTTTTTAAAAAAACCTTTTCTTAAAAAGTACTTTGTCTTAAAAAGTACCTGTTCAAAAAAGTACCTGTTTTTTATTTAAAAAGTACATTTTCTCAAAGAAGTATATTTTCTTAAAAATTACCTTTTCTTTTTTAAAGTGCGCATATATATAAAATATGTAAAAATAAAAAATAAAAAACAAATAAGAAAATTATAGTCGGTCGAAACCGAGACCCTAGAGACCCTATCTTTTCGGTCCAATTAATTGGATATAGAATATAAGCTTCAACCAAATTCGAGTGGCATTGTTTTTATATTTTTTGGCTGCAGATAAGAAAAATTTCATATCGGGTGCTACATTTATATGGCGACTTGGTCGAAAAATGGACCGATCCCGACCATATTTGGTACAGGCACTTATATTTTGTAAAAATATATACAAACCAAATTTGAGGAAAATCTGTGCAATAGTTTTGTTTTTTGACAGATTTAAGTGAAGATCGGGAAGCATCTCTATTTGGGGCTATGATTAAGAATTGTCCTATAGGGATTATTTTTGGACTAAGGATTAATGGATATAATATACACATACAAACCCAATTTGACTGAGTTCTATATGATAATTTGGATCTTATGGCAATTTATGTCGATTTTACAGGGGTCATTGGCATGGGGACTAGGTCTGAACATGGACCGAATTTTACCAATTTCAATAGCATTCATCTTATGGCCGATAAAAGCTCACGTACCAAATTTCATCAAAATAAATTCTTATTTGCGACCTGTAGTTTGATTACAAGGTTTATATGGACACAAATCGACTCAGAAAGTGATTCTGAGTCGATCGGTGTAATAAAAGATGGGTCTAGGTCAAATATTTTTGGTAGTTATTAACAGCAGCACAAAGTCATTATACCCAAACCACATAGTGGTATAGCGTATAATAAAAAACTAAATTTTACTTTAAATGGTGCGTGGTGAAGAAGAAGAAAGCATATATTTCAAAAATTCATAACTGCACTGTATTCTTAATCGGACCGGTTTCTGGCATTTCAGCCTTCATCAGCGATTTATTGAACATTGTGATAATTGTTATGTTTTAATTGAATAGATTGTTTCTATATGAAAATTTTTTCTACTAAGGGCGGCCGTGAGGTTTTGAACCATGAACCTCACATATACTCGTACTTGCACTTTTTGGTCAGCGCTTTAACACACTCACCTAAAGTCAGGCCTACGAGCAGTGTGGTTAGTTTTCAGTTTTCGTACCATACAGCTTTACTTTGTATTAATTTCAGAAGATACAACTCTGTCCAAACAAACAATCGTTATTTTTGAATTTTTGAATATTTTTTGCATTTATACATTTTACATTTAAATTTTACATATTTACATTTTCTTAAAAGTACATTTTCCTAAAAAAAGTTAATTTCTTTAAAAAAGCACCATTTTCTTCAAATTTAGTTTTCTTAAAATGTACATATTTTTTAAAAAAATAGATTTTCTTTTAAAAGTAGCTTTTCTTAAAGAATTAACTTTTATTAAAGAATTACTTTTCGTAAAAAATAGCTTGACTTAAAAAAGTAGTTTTTCCAAAAAAATATATTTTCTTAAAAAGTACGTTTTCTCAAAAAAAAAAAAAAAAAATACCTTTGCTTAAATAAGTACCTTTTACAAAAAGTGCCTTTTCTGCAGAAGGTGCCTTTTCATAAAAAAGTACTTTTTTCTTAAACAAGTATTTTTTTTAGAAGAGTGCATTTTCTTAAAAAAGTACCTTTTCTTAAAAGAATACATTTTCTTAAAAAATTTAAGTTTCTTAAAAAGTACCTTTTCATAAAAAATACATTCTCATAAAAAGTGCCTTTACTTAAAAAATACCTTTATGATACCTTTTTTCCTAAAGTACTTTTTTATTAAAAATTACTTTGTTTTTGAAAAAGTAATTTTTCTTAAAAAAGTAAGTTTTTCTTAAAAGAGTACATTTTCTTTAGCAGTACATTATCAGAAAAAAGTACATTTTCTTTGTTAAAAAGTGCCTTTTCTTGCAAACGTAAAATTTGTTAACAGTACTGGTATTCGTACCAGAAATGTGCGGTATTGGGTTAGTGGGCGTGGCACCCTCCCATAAAAAAAAATCATGTGAGTCCGATCACAGGGGAGAGGTATAAACATTTAGTAATTAAAGTTGTTTTTGTGGCACTTTTTTAAAATTAAACAGAAAGCGTTATCTATGTATCACTTAGAGCAATCAAATGCAGGGGCTCTGCTTACATAAAAATAATTATTTTTATTTATTATTTCTACCGGTTAATTTTTAATTTTTCGTTTTTTACTTTATTTTTTAATTTTTAATTTTTCGTCTTTCATTTTTCATTTTCCATTTTTATTTTTCATGTGTTATTTATTAATTTTTTATTTTTATTTTTCATTTTTTATTTTTTATTTTTAATTTTTTATTTTTTTTTATTTTTCATTTTTATTTTTTTTTCATTTTTTATTATTCACTTTTTATTTTTAATTTTTTATTTTTCATTTTTCATTTTGTATGTTCCATTTTTTTTATACCCTATACCACTATGTGGTTTGGGTATAATGGCTTTGTGCTGCTGTTTGTAACAACCAAAAATATTTGACCTAGACCCATCTTTAATTATACCGATCGAATCAGAATCACTTTCTGAGTTGATTTCACCATATCCGTCCGTCCGTCCGTCCGTCCGTCTGTGTGTCCATGTAAACCTTGTAATTCAACTGCAGGTCGCAAATATGAATCTATTTTGATGAAATTTGGTATATGAGCTTTTATCGGCCATCGGATGAACGCTGTTGAATTGAGAATCGGTTCATGTTCAGACCTAGCCCCCATACAAATTACCCCTATGAAATCGACATAAATTGTCATAAGATCCAAATTGTCATATAGATCTTACTCAAATTGGGTTTATATGCGTTCATTACATCCATTAATGAGTAGTCCAAAAATGATCCCTTTGGCCCCATATAGAGCTGCTTCCCGATTTTCACTTAAATCTATCAAAAAACAAAAATATTGCACAGATTCTTCTCAAATTTTGTTTGTATATATTTTTGCAAAATACAAGAGACTTTACCAAACATGGTCAGGATCGGTCCATTTTTGGACCTAGTCCCCATATAGATATAGCATCCGATATGAACTTTTTCATATCTGCAGCCAAAAAAATTAATAAAAATCCCACTCAAATTTGGATTTTGCTTATTTTCTATGTCCAGTTAGTTGGACCTAAGAGATTGGGTTTCTAAACGCGTGGTATAGGGTATCGTATAGTCGGTCTAGACCGACTATAATTTTCTTACTTGTTTTCATTTTGCGTTTTTAATTTTTAATTTTTTATTTTTCATTTTGTTAGTTTTTATTTCTCATTTTTATTTTTTATTTTTCATTTTTCATTTCTTATTTTTCCTTTTCATTTTTTATATTTCATTTTTCATTTATTATTTTTCATTTTTTATTTTTCACTTTTATTTCTCATTTTTTTTATTTTTCATTTTTCATTTCTTATTTTCTTTTTTAATTATTTATATTTCATTTTTAATATTTTATTTTTCATTTCTTATTTTTCATTTTCCATTTTTTACTTTTCATTTGCATTTTCAAACAGGTTGTTGCATATCATAATTTTTTCACCAATACAATCATAAGTCACACCGATTTTTTCTTATGCTCACATGTTACGCTGATTTTTTCTTACGCTCACATATAACGCTGTTGTTCTGAGTGTATTGTGAAATATAAATTTACCCCCATGCTTCGCTACGATTTCAGTGAATATCAATTTTTTTTCTAATAAATGTTTCCTATGTTCATTCCACTAGGTATATTACCAAATGAAAATAAATAGTTCATAGAGCGCATCCCCATACACTTACAATAGATTCGCTATTTCTTAATTAACAACAAAAATATTCACTAGAAATAAGTTTGCCGGGTCAGGTAGTATTTAATAACGATGATTTGTCCCAGTCGATTTTCCCTCTTTTCACTATTATTACAATGCAATTTGAGCTAATTTTTTTTCAACCAAATTAATTTTCATTTCACAATTTTATTTTCAGCATAAAATTTTTTTCACCGCAAAATTTTTTTTTCACATCAAACCCGTTTTCCTTCAGAAGTTGTTTCAAACATCAAAAACTTCGTTTCATATAATAAAAATAAGCTCACATATAACAACAACACAGTTTAGATTGTACGATACTTCAGTGCAAATTTAAGTTTAAAAAATTTTTTTCAAACAAAATTTTTTTCAACTAAACATTTTTTTGTCTAAAACAAATCCTTTTGCAATAATTTTTTTACCTCAAAAAATATTTTGTACCTCAAACGTAATTATGCTATAAATTTTTTGTAGGAAAAAAGTGTATGGTGTCCAAGATTCGGAACAGCTACCACTTCAATTAAAAGAAACTGTTACTTCAATACAAATTTCCTATTATTTAGTATTTCTTTTTCAATTTTGCCAAAACAATTCCATAAGTGTGATCAACAGTATGTGTATGTGTGACATCATATTCCCTTTCTGTTTTATAAGGAATACCATTTTGGTTTTGATTTATCCAACATACTTAATAAACTTGTTCATCTAAAAATTTTTTTGCTTTTGTTGCTGTTATCATTGTTGAAGTATCCAACAGTAAGTAATAGAGTTTGACTACGGAGACAAAATGAAAAGGAAAAAAAATTAGCAAAATAAGACAACATTCAAACGAAATCATCCAATTATAAAGAGAAAAAACTAAATGTCATTATACCATTGTGGCATATGGATGCTAACTTCACACAAACTAACATAGAAATACAAATCTGTACACATTCTAGCACTATCTTTCATAGTCTGAGTATGACTACAAAAAAGTATTTGTATGTTTTTATTCATTCAAATGCATTCAAGGGTTAAAGTTAAAGTTTAAGAGAAAAAAAATATTGATAAGTAAATACTCGTATACTAGAAAATTACTACATCCTTTTCCTTTTATATCTGTATCCCATAAGCCTTGTATAGAAGAGGAAATATTAAGTTTACACAAAAGTTTGTTACAGCTCGTAATTTTTAAATTGTTTTCTAGTTGATTTGCCTATTCATAAGAATAAGCAAAAAAAATCCATCTTAGAAGCTAAAGGGTTCATTAATTATCAATTTTGTAACAGCAAATTTCATGAGTTAGTTTTACAATTTTATGCTTTAATACATGATTTATTATCCCAGTAAAAAATATTTCATGTTCTCAGTGTTTTAAGTGGTTAAGTTCCTTGGTGGGGTTATAAGGTCAAACTTTGATAAAAAAGAATTTTTTTTTTAATTCAAAATAATACTAAAATTTATATGAAATGACCAAAGTAGCTTAAGATTTTCTAGTAGAACCTTTTTCAAATTAGAATTCACACTTAAGCTAAAATTGTTTGTGTCGTAAATACCAACGGCCCTTCGTATACTGACACAATTTTAACAAATGATGCAAATGATATTGATATTATGTTACTTAAGCTATTTTCACGGTCATGGCTCGAAATGTTAATAAAGTAGAAAGTGTTAATAAAGTTACAAATTCTAAACTTTTTGGCTGATTTGAGCACCATGTATAAGGATAGAGATTTTCAAAATATTATATTTGGAGATACCCTATTACAACACAGGGTGAATTATAGCGCATCTTAATTAACTCCCTGAGATGGAAAAATTTTATAGATCATCTAACTTTTTTTTATTATTGCCGCTTACGGTTGAGAAGATATTTGCTCTTAAAAATATGTGGTAATTGCCCATGCTACGGAACTGTTTAAAAATTTCCAAATTTTTTGCGAAATATAACCTTAATTCTTTTACTGTTTGGTCAGAACTTTCGTGAAAGGAGTTTACATTTTTTACAGAGTGTAAAATAATAGGTTTAAAGAATAGAGTAAAAAATTTTAACATTTTTCGATTTGCATTCTATGTGCGGCATTGGTCGAAATAAGTCAGTTAAAAAATTCGAGTGGGCCGAATCTTTGATACCCTCCACCTGCATCTTAAACTCAATATTACAACCAATATTGGGTACGGCTACCACTTAAAAATTGTTGTCGGTACTGAAATTTAAATTTCGAATACCAATTAAATTTCTTTAAATCAAATTCGTTACTATTTGAAAAATGGCATTATTTTTCTTTTACTAACTCCTAATGAAATTCATTGTATATCTCAGTCAGCATTATAACACCCAAAGTTTGATCCCTATAAGAAAGTTTTGGGATCCCTATAAGAAAGTTTTCATTTTCTTTTTTCATTTTCAATTTTCCATTTTTCATTTTCCTCTTTTCATTTTTCATTTTTCATTTTTCAATTATCATTTTTGATTTTCCATTTTCCATTTTTAATTTTTCATTTTCCATTTTTCATTTTTCAAATTTCATTTTCCAAATTCCATTCATCATTTTTAATTTTTATTTTTTATTTTTAATTTTTGATTTTCCATTGTTAATTTTTAATTTTCGTTTTTAATTTTTCAATTTTCATTTTCCATTTTTCGTTTTTCATTCTCCATTTTCTATTTTCCATTTTTCATTTTTAATTTTTCGTTTTTTATTTTTAGTTTATCATTTATCATTTTTCAATTATCAATTTCCATTTTTCATTTTTCAATTTTCAATTTTCAATTTTCAATTCTCAATTTTCAATTTTCAATTTTCAATTTTCAATTTTCAATTTTCAATTTTCAATTTTCAATTTTCAATTTTCAATTTTCAATTTTCAATTTTCAATTTTCAATTTTCAATTTTCAATTTTCAATTTTCAATTTTCAATTTTCAATTTTCAATTTTCAATTTTCAATTTTCAATTTTCAATTTTCAATTTTCAATTTTCAATTTTTAATTTTCAATTTTCAATTTTCAATTTTCAGTTTTCAATTTCCAATTTTCATTATTCATTTTTCATTTCTCATTTTTCGTTTAACATTTTTAGTTTTTTATTTTTAAATTTTCAATTTTTATTTTTCATTTTCCATTTTCCATTCTCCATTTTCCATTTTCCGTTTTTCATTTTCCATTCTCCATTCTCCATTTTTCATTTTATATTTTCCATATTTCATTTTCCATGTTTCTTTCTCCATTTTTCATTTTTTATTTTTCATTTTTCATTTTCCATTCTTCACTTTTCAATTTTCAGTCTTCGTTTTTCATTTTCAAATTTTATTTTCCAGTTTTCATTTTACATTTTCCATTTTCCATTTTCCGCTCTCCATTTTTCATTTTCTATTTTAAATTTTTCATTTTTCATTTTTCGTTTTCCATTTTCCATTTTCCATTTTCCATTCTCCATTCTCCATTCTCCATTTTTCATTTTATATTTTCCATTTTTCATTTTCCATTTTCCGTATTGCATTTTCAATTTTCCATTTTCCATTCTCCATTTTTCATTTTATATTTTCCATTTATCATTTTCCATTTTTCATTTTCCATTTTTCATTTTTAATTTTTCATTTTTCCTTTTCCACTCTTCATTTTTTATTTACTATTTTCTATTTTCCATTTTTCGTTTTCAATTTTTCATTTTCGATTTTTCATTTTCCATTTTTAATTTTCAGTTTTCCATTTTTCATTTTCCATTTTTCATTTTCATTTTTTCTTGGCGATTTTTTTATTACAACATGATAACGATAAAAAAAACAAGTAAGAAAATTATAGTCGGTCTAGACCGACTATATGATACCCTATACCATGCGTTTAGAAACCCTATCTCTTAGGCCCAACTAACTGGACATAGAAAATAAGCAAAAACCAAATTTGAGTGGGATTTTTATTAATTTTTTTGGCTGCAGATATGAAAAAGTTCATATCGGATGCTATATCTATATGGGGACTAGGTCCAAAAATGGACCAATCCTGATCATGTTTGGTAAAGTCTCTTGTATTTTGCAAAAATATATACAAACAAAATTTGAGTAGAATCAGTGCAATATTTTTGTTTTTAATAGATTTAAGTTTTTCAGTCTATATGGGGCCAAAGGGATCCTTTTTGGACTACTCATTAATGGATGTAATGAATGCATACAAACCCGATTTGAGTAAGATCTATATGGCAATTTGGATCTTATGGCAATTTATGTCGATTTCATAGGGGTAATTTGTATGGGGGCTAGGTCTGAACATGGACCGATTCTCACCAATTTCAATAGCGTTCATCCCATGCCCGATAAAAGCTTATATACCAAATTTCATCAAAATATATTCATACTTGCGACCTGCAGTTTGATTACAAGCTTTACATGGACACACAGACGGACGGACGGACATCGTTAAATCGAATCAGAAAGTGATTCTGATTCGATCGGTATAATTAAAGATGGGTCTAGGTCAAATATTTTTGGTTGTTACAAACAGCAGCACAAAGTCATTATACCCAAACCACATAGTGGTATAGGGTATAAATATGTGGCAATACTAAATACAAACATACCTCATGTAAGTTGTGTTTGTTGGTATGATTGCGTCATTTTTTTTTGTGGCTTTTTTGAACTGTGAATGTTGTTGTACAAATATTATATTCAACCACTGAAATATTACAACAAACACACTGGGTTTTATGATTTTTTCAGACGTATCTACATATTTTTGATAGTAACTTAGCACAATGATGCCCGATTTAGCCCATTTTCAACACCAACCTGCTGGGAATTATGGCAAATGGTATTATTGTAACCTTACCCAGCAAAATGCTTTTTTTTTTTGTGAATGAGTGTGATTTCAACAGACAGACGGACAGACGGAAATCGCTATATCGACTCGAGTTATGATAAGGATCAAGAATATATATGGTTTATGGGGTCGGAATTTCGTTTTTCGATGCGTTACAAACGGATTGACAAACCTATATATACCCTCTGCCACTGAGGTGTGGAGGGTATAAAAACAAATAAGACCGACTATTCGATACCCTCTACCAAGCGTTTAGAGACCCTATCTCTTAGGTCCAACTAATTAGATATAGAAAATAAGCATAAACCATTTGTGAGACATTGCTATTAATTTGTTTGCCTTCGGAAAGTTCATATATATTTATATGGGGATTAGGTCGGAAAATGGACCGATCCTGACCATATTTTAGAAAGAGACTTATTGTTTGCAAAAACATATAAAAACTTAATTTGAGAAAAGCATGTGAAATATTTTCGTTTTTGATAGCTTTAAGTGAAGATCGGGAAGCAGCTTTATATGGGGGCTATGACTAAGAATTGTCTTCTAGAAGTTTATTTTTGGACTACTGATAAATGGATGTAATAAACATACACAAACCCAATTTAACTGAGAGTTATATGATAATTTGGATATTATGGCAATTTATGTTGATTTCATAGGGGTCATTTGTATGGGGACTCCATCTGAACATAAACCAATTTTCACCGATACCAATAGCGTTCATCGTATGGCCGATAGAAGCTTATATACTATATTTACGGATTGACGAATTTCGCCAAATGGACTCAGAAAGTAACTCTGAGTCGATCGGTGTAATAAAACGTGGGTGTAGGCCAAATATTTTTGGTAGTTACAAGCATCAGCAGAAAGTCTTTATGCAGGGTATAAAAAAGAGTTACCATAGATATAATTTGGTTTCATGTCAAGTGACCCAACTTTTGAAACCAATGTCTTTCGATCGGGATGAGACTTGCATAAAAGTTAGTCCTGTTGGATAGTAGTTTTGGCACAATTTTTCAACAAGACCGGTCAAGAAGTTTCTGAGTTAGAGTGGTCAAAATTTGACATTTTGACCAAACAGGTATTTTCTCTTATCCACGTAATTTTATAACTATTGTTCTTAGCAAAATTTGTTCCAAAAAGTTTAGATAGCTATTTCTTCAATCTTTCGAAAAAAAAAATTAAAAAAAAAAAAAATTTAAAAATAAAAAAATTTTTTCACATTTTTTTTTTGCAAAATCAAAAATCTTTTTAAACGTTTTTTAAGGGCCCTTTTTTGTTCAAAAGAAAGCTTAAGTTTTTCCTTTAAGAGCTTTTTGGTCGCTTAGTGGGATGCGAGGGGAATATCTATAAAAAATAATGTTTTGTAACTGAAGACATCGGTTTTTCAATTTGTTAGCTTATGTACAAATGTGAGCTCTTTTTCTTATTTGTGTGTAAGTGTTTCCAAAACCTTACAAATTAAACTTATACTGAGAAACTAGACATATTAGCCTTTCCGACGGTATGTAACATACCTAACAAAAATTTCGTACCTTTCATAATATTAATAGGCTAGGCGATTTCTTGTGACTGATGTTTTGTTCTACTGTTTTATCCCAATTTTGATCAAACGTATATTATTTGAAAGGTATTTCTGATGAGCCATTTTGCAGATTTACAGATTTTTACATTTTTTCTTTTATTTTGAGTAAATTGCATTAAAAGTTGCAACTAACACGTACATGCAATTATACAATGCTATGTGTGTGTTTATTAAATTTGTTAATGTGTTTGTAATAAAAATGAGTTTGTTTCTTTGTGTTGATTTGTGAATTATTTAATGCAAACATAAAATTTCCTAGAATTTGCACTCGAATTTCGAGGGCTGGAATCTGCTAGTAATAATTAAATTAATATATAATAATAGGAATAGTAATAAAAAAAAAAGATATAAAGACAAATTCACCCTTCCGACGGTATATAACACACCCAACTAGAATTTGTTACCATCGATACTGTTTTACTCGCAATATGTTAACCTCAGGGGAAAAAATCACTTTTTTTCTATACAAATGTTGAAAAATCATTTTTTTTTTATTTATTTGTAATAGTAATTAAATTAATATATAATAATTAATCTATAATATTAATAGGCTAGGCGATTTCTTGTGACTGATGTTTTGTTCTACTGTTTTACCCCAATTTTGATCAAACGTATATTATTTGAAAGGTATTTCTGATAAGCCATTTTGCAGATTTACAGATTTTTAAATTTATTCCTTTATTTTGAGTAAATTGCATTTAAAGTTGCTACTAACACATACATAACATTATACAATGCTATGTGTGTGTTTATTAAATTTGTTAATGTGTTTGTAATAAAAATGAGTTTGTTTTTTTGTGTTGATTTGTGAATTGGCTATAATTGATTAGCATACCTTTAGGATCTTTATTTAATGAAAAAATAAAATATCCTACAATTTGCACTCGAATTTCGAGGGCTGGAATCTGCTAGTAATAATAAATATACACAAAGATAAATAATTTAATAAAATTTAATCTTAATCACATTAGATCTATTTATATCATAACTATTTTTATACCCTATATCACTATGTGGGTTGGGTATAATGACTTTGTGCTGCTATTTGTAACTACCAAACATGTTTGACCTAGACCCATCTTTTATTATACCGATCGACTCAGAATCACTTTCTGATTCGATTTAGCGATATCCGTCCGTCCGTCTGTGTGTCTATGTAAACCTTGTAATGAAACTACAGGTCGCAAATATAAACATATATTGATGAAATTTGGTATAAAAGCTTTTATCGCCAATAGGATGAACGCTATTGGTGAAATTCGGTCCCTGTTCAGAACTAGTCCCCATACAAATGAACCCTATGAAATCGGCATAAATTGCCATAAGATCTACAAAATTATCCACATTTAAAATTATTGTTTTCAATATGCATCTGTCAGTCTGAATTTAAGATTCAAATTTGTACTTTTTAAATAAAGGTCTTTCTTAAGAAAATTTACTTTTTCAAGAAAAGTTATATGCTTTTTTAAGAAAAGGTTTTATATGAAATGGTTTTTTTTAAGAAAATATTTTTTTTATGACAAGAAAATTGTAAAGAAAATTGGCTTTTTTAAGAAGCTACTATTTGCAAGAAAACGTATTTTTTTAAAAAAATTTTATTTTATAAGAAAAGATTTTTATTTGTTTCAGAAAAATATACGAAATGTCCATAAAAAAAATTATTGCACCAATCATACAAACTGAAAATTTGCCACAGAAAATAAACATTTAAAATTTTTGATGTTTAAACATCCGCGCAGGGGGGTAAATTTCTAATTCACAATACAATCACTAAAACAGCGTAATATGTGAGCGTAAGATCTTACGCGTAACATGTGAGCGTTAAGACAAATCGGTGTGACATGATTGTTTGGTGAAAAAATTATGATATATAATAACCTTTTTGTCGCAGTTTTCTGAATTTTTATACCCTATACCACTATGTGGTTTGGGTATAATGACTTTGTGCTGCTGTTTGTAACAACCAAAAATATTTGACCTACACCCATCTTTAATTATACCGATCGAATCAGAATCACTATCTGATTCGATTTAACGATGTCCGTCCGTCCGTCCGTCAGTCCGTCCGTCCGTCTGTGTGTCCATGTAAAGCTTGTAATCAAACTGCAGGTCGCAAATATGAATATATTTTGATGAAATTTGGTACTTGACCTTCTACCGGCCATGGAATGAAGGCTGTTGAAATTGGTGAGAATCGGTCCATGTTCAGACCTAGCCCCCATACAAATGACCCCTATAAAATCAACATATATTGCCATAAGACCCAAATTATCATACAAATCTTAGTCAAATTGGACTGTATGTATATATTACATCCATTAATCAGTAGTCCAAAAATGATCCCTATTGGACAACTCTTAGTCATAGGCCCCATATAGAGCTGCTTCCCGATCTTCACTTAAATCTATCAAAAAACAAAAATATTGCACGGATTCCTTTCAAATTTGGTTTGTATATATTTTTTCAAAGTATAAGTGACTTACCGATCGACTCAGAATCACTTTTTGAGTCGAAATAGCAATTTCCGTCCGTCCGTCCGTCTGTGTGTCCATGTAAAGCTTGTAATCAAACTACAGGTTGCAAATTTGTATATATTTTGATGAAATTTGGTATATAAGCTTTCATCGCCATGGGATGAACGCTATTGAAACTGGTGAGAATCGGTCCATGTTCAGACCTAGCCCTCATACAAATGACCCCTATGAAATCGACAGAAATTGCCATAAGTTCCAAATTATCATATAGATCTCAGTCAAATTGGGTTTGTATGTGTTTATTACATCCATTAATCAGTAGTTCAAAAATACTCCCTACAGCAAAATTCTTAGTCAAAGGCCCCATATAGAGCTGCTTCCCGATCTTCATTTAAATCTATCAAAAAAACAAAAATATTGCACAGATTTTTCTCAAATTTGGTTTGTGTATATTTTTTCAAAGTATAAGTGACTTTACCAAATATGGTCAGGATCGGTCCATTTTTCGACATAGTCCCCGTTTAAATATAGTATCCGATATGAATTTTTTCATATCTGCAGCGAAAAAAAATTAATAAAAATGTCACTCAAATTTGGTTTATGCATATTTGCTATATCCAATTAGTTGGACTGAAGAGATATTGTCTCTTAACCATGGTATAGGGTATCGTATAGTCGGGCTAGACCGACTATAATTTTCTTACTTGTTTTTATTACCAGATGTTTACACATCTCCCCTGTGATCGGACTCACATGATTTTATTTTTTTTTTTACATATATAATATCACGTTATCCACGATACCTGTGTACTTACTTTTAAATCAAGCAGAGAAAAACGGTTGGTCATCGCTATTTCATCTCCGCTTCTTATAAAAAATAACAATCTTATATGCACCCTTTGTAGGTGTGCTTATAATTTTTTTGTTATTTTTCGTAAATAAAAAATTTAGGTAAATTAAGTCATTTAAACAAATTTTTTTATCATCTGACAGTTTAAAGTTGTAAAACGAAACTTTTTTCTTTTTATTTTTATGAAGCAAGCAAGAACATTTTAATAAAATTTGTCAATAATATATAGAAAATAAATATCATCAACGTATATATTTTATTTAAATAATGTGGAGTTTCATTTTCTTTATATAAATAAATTTTAAATTTTAAAAACGTACTCTTAGTTAACTCTTCTGTCGGTCTAGACCCAACCTAATTTCATGTTATATTTGATTTTTTTTTTTTTAATTTTTCACATGATTTAACGAGGAAGTCGCTACTAAATTTCGTTTTACTGTTCTCATTTCGTAACCAGCATAAAATTTACATGACGTATAAGTGGTTTTATTTGTTTTATTCAATCAAACGAGGGGTATATTAAGTGTGTTTAAGTGCACACATATTTTTTATGGACCTTTAGGTTTGTTTTATAAGAAAATTTTTCAACGTGTGTAAACATCTATGCGCTTAGGGGGCTAAAAATCTATTTCACAATACAATAACAAAAGTAGCGTAAGATGTAAGAAGTAAGAAGTAAGACAAAAAGTGTGTGAAGTATGCAAATATTATGATATAGAATTATTTCAGCTAATGCAACAACGTCTGCTATAATAGCGTTACAAATTTCACAATATAAACGTATAACATATAATTCAACAACACCACATGTATAACGCTTTTAAGCTTATACAAATTATTTTAGCTAATTTAACAACCCCAACTAAAACAACCAGTTGATATAATATATAATAATAAATAATTTTTATATTAGCTGAGCCCCTGCAGTTGTTTCCTATAAGACATACATACATAGATGTCTCTTTTTAAACTCTTTATTTTAACTCATACGCTCTGTCTGTCTGTCGTGGTGCAGCCCCATTCCCCCTTATTAAATTGATCTGAAACTTGGCCCATAGTCTTGTTGTGATTACAGATTAATTTTGGAGTAGTCACGCACAGTCACGCATAATCTCGTACTGTCACGGATCGATCCGATCGATATGAAGCTTAGTCCATACACTTGCTGTGAAAAAAAATATTAACTTTGACATAGTCACGCACAGTCACGCATGAAATTTCATGAAATTTTGTGAAGACGAGAATTTATTTGTACTGAATGGTCAGACCGAGGGAGATGACTCAGGTGCTCTAACATATGTAAGCTCTGTAGGCCAATTTGTAAATGATATTTGCGCGGTACACTTTGAAAATCTACAATACATAAACAAATTTGTGTTGATGATAAAATACGGTCGGATATTCTGCCAATAAAATTAATATTGGAAGTAATAAAGAGAAATATTTATTTAAAAACCAGATCAAAAATTTAATTTTAGTGAGTTTTTGTTTATTTTTAAATACATACATGACCTAAAGCCAGACAAAATTATCACACAATAAAATTAATTTTGAACATAAATTGCTCCTGCAACTCTAATAAAAATATAAATTTAATTCCCAAAATACGATGGCACGAAAAAGAAAAGCTTAGATATTATGCAATCTTAATCAAAAACTTCAATCTCTAAACAGTGGCGCCAATGACTTTTCCATAAGAGATTTGTCAAACATAATCAAAACTTCAGCAATTATACCAAAGTCCAAAAAATTTTAACCCAAAAACAAATGGTATAATTTATCAGTGCAACAATGCTAGGTTACTGGTTATGGAAAGTTTAAACATGTACAGAGCTACACAAAGTATTACTTAGAAAGACAGATGACAGATGAAATATAAAACCATCTGTAAACAGAGTAAGGAAATATATTTTCAGAATCTATGTAATAAAATAAACTACATAAGCGATAGCATGCAATGTTGGAAATTTGCGAGGGAGGTGCGGGGACAAAATTACCAAGTTGGTTCCAGAATATCAGCTACAGAGTTCAAAGAATATTTGAATATTTAATGTATCTGCCTAACCCGCCTCAAGCTGGACAAGAGTTTTCATATTCACCAATGTTGACAAAAGATAACAAGCTCGATTCAGACATTTCACTGGAGGAATTAAAACTAGCACTAAGCAACTGTAAGCTAAACAAAGCCCTTGGGGATGATGGAATCCCCTATGAGTTTTTAGTCAACGCTACGATAGAATTCCAAACCCATCTAGTTAAATCATACAACAAAATGTTTAATAACTACCAAGTAGATGGAGTTTTTTGTAAAACTGTTATATTTCCAATATTCAAAAAGGGAGATCCTAACATCGCTGCAAACTATAGGGGTATTTTCTTCATGAATTGTATTGCAAAAGTTATGATGGGAATTTTAAACAACAGAATGCGGATGGGTTGATACAAATAATATAATGAAAGAGTTTCAGGCTGGATTTAGAAAAAGTACTCGACAATAGATAACATATATAACCTTGCAGGAATTGTCAACCTAAAACTAGCAGAAAAGAAAACGGTGTATGCTTTCTTTGTAGATTTTAAAGCGGCATTTGATAAAGTAGCGAGAAAATCTTTAATATACAAACTGTACTCAATCGGAATATCATATAAATTTGTTAAAATTCTCGAAGCTATTTACTGTGATACTAAATCAGCGGTGTGGAACGGTGAAGAGTTATCCGAATATTTTCAAACAAATGCAGGTGTAAAGCAAGGATGTCTGTTGTCTCCACTTTTATTCTCGCTATATATAAATGATCTACATGATTTTATAAGTGGTGGCTTATACATTGGAAATATAAACATTCGCCTATTGATGTATGCGGATGATATCGTTATCTTATCAGATAATATACATACTCTTCAAGAAATGATTAGTAACTTGGAAAACTATTGTGATTTATGGAATCTTGGGGTGAACCTTAATAAGTCAGAGATATTAGTATTTAGAATTCGGGCAGGCTAAAAAATCAAGAAAAATTGAAATTCAGGGGAAACGATATTAAAATAACTAATGAATATAAATATCTTGGAGTAGTCCTAACGCCGAAAATGAAGTTCACCAAACATGTAGAAAAGAGAAATATTTAAGCAAAAAACGCCATTGCCTCAACTTGGACATCCTTTATTTCTAACCCACAAATCCAGCTCTGACAAAAGTGGAACCTCTTTCTAGCTGTATGCAGGTCAATACAAACATATGCAGCGCAGGTATTGGGCTTTGGGTATTTCAACGAAATAGATAGACTAAAACGTTAATTTATGAAAAGAATTCTAAGAATAGCAGAATGTACTCCAAATTACACTCTTATGCTGGAAACTCGTGCTGTCAATAATCATTTGTACACTTTAGAGCTTCACATTCAATATATAACACGAGTAATGTATCAATACCAACCAACCAGGTTGCCACATCAAACCACGAAGATACTTTTTTGGGTCAAATAACTAAAAACGATTGCCAATAATTTCAATACTTCGTGGTCCAGTACACAGCCAGAAAAGTATCTGTGGATGGCACAAAATACTCACTTGTTAAATAACCTACGTGAACGCCATTATTATGAAAATTTACAAAACCAAGCAAATATATCAAGGATATATAGACATTTCGACCATACGAAAGGGATAATACAAGCTAATCTAAAATAGCCTAGATATTTAAATTAAATTACAATACCTTTGGAGTATCTGATGCAGAAAAGCTATGCAAACTATGTAACTTACATGTAATGGAGACTTTTGAACATTTCTTTTGTGTTTGCCCTGTTTTAAGAGAATTTCGCCAATTAAGTTTCGGGAGATCCACTGTAAATGATATGGAAATGATACAAATTTTGAACGGCGCTAGTACAACAGATTGGGGAAAAATGGTCAAATATTTAAAGACAGCGTTATAGTATAGAAACTTTTTGATGCAAGAATTTAATTAAAACACTTTGTTAATACTATTAACTTTTTGGTTAATCGGCAGACGTTTTTATAAAAAAAATTTGTCGTAAATATATAATTTTCTTTTTTTTTGCAATATTATTTAATACATAAACTTAAATATTATAAAATTAATTTACTTGTAATCTTAATTATTGTAAATAAAAAGAAGAACTACTTTTACTACTACTAAAGCCATTTAAAACGCATTTCCCCTCATCCTGGTCGATTGACTTGCTGTGAAAAAAGATTAACTTTGAAATAGTCGCGCATAGTCACGCATAGTCACGCACACAGTCACGGAGAGATTAACACCTCACTTCCGCTAATTCGATCGATCTGAAACTTTGTCCATAGACTTGTTATGGCCAAAGATTAATTTTAAGATAGTCATACGCAGTCACGTACAGTAACGGAGAGTTTCAAAACTCATATGCATAAGGAAAGAAAGAGTTTTAATAAAAACTTTGTTTTTATGGGTTAGATTATTGTTTGATTTTAATTGATATGTAAATAGGTGTTTATACATTTCCCCTGTGATCGGGCTCACATAGTTTTTCTTTTAAAGATAATTAACACTGTGGCAAATTTCCAAAATTTTACCCGCCATTTTTAAAAGAGAAATTTTTTATAGAAATAAATTTTCTTACAAAATTTCCTTTTCCTAAATGATACCTCTTCTTAAAGCAGAATCTTTTCTTAAGAAAGTACATATGGTTAAAAAACTACCTTTTCTTAAAAAAGTAAAATTTCGGTAAAAAGTACCTTTTCTTAAAAAAGTACCTTTTCTTAAAAAATTACCTTTTCTTAAAAAAGTACCTTTTCTTAAAAAAGTACCTTTTCATAAAAAAGTACCTTTTCTTAAAAAAGTACCTTTTCTTAAAAAAGTACCTTTTCTTAACAAAGTACGTTTTCTTAAAAAAGTACCGTTTGCTAAAAAAAGTACCTTTTCTTAAAAAAGTACCTTTTCTTAAAAAAGTACCTTTTCTTAAAAAGTACCATTCAAGAAAAAGTACCTTTTGTTAAAAGTTCCATTTATAAAAAAAATAAATTTTCCTAAAAAGTACCTATTCTTAAAAAAATACCTCTGCTTTAAAAGTATCTTTCTTACAGGAGTATCTCTTCTTATAAAGTACGTTGTGTTTAAAACGTAACTTTTCTTAAATAAGTACCTTTTCGTAAAAAGTTCCTTTTCTTAAAAAGTGAAGTTTCTTAAGAAATACATTTTCTTAAACAAGTACCTTTTTAAAAAAGTATATTTTCATAAAAAAGTACCTCCTCTTAAAAAGTACCTTTCCTTTAAAAGTAGCGTTTCTTGTAGAAGAATCTCTTCTTAAAAAACACGGTTTTTAGAAAAAGCACCTTAAAACAAGCAAATTTTCTTTAAAAAATTTCTTTTCTTCAAATAGGTAATTTTCTTAAAAAAGTAAATTTTTTTAAGGAAGTGCTTTTCCTTAAAAATAATACTTTTTTAAAAGGTAAATCAAAGAGTAATTTTTAGAATTTCTTTTTTCTGTTAAAAACTCGCATTGTCCTTTCAATGTTTTTCAATGCAAATGCATCCATTATTAATATTATCTTCTCATTACGCTCCAGGTATTATTAATAAATTTTCATTCTCCTTAATACATTGTTCTCAAAACAATTCTATAGAGTGTTGCATACTGCTGCTATATTGTCTTTTATCAGCATAATTTAATGCAATTCATAAACATAAGATACACAATTACACAAAGAACCAAAATTTGGTCTCTATTTACTTAGTTAAAACGTGTGTGCTTGGATGGGTACATACTTAAGTCGATATTATATAAATATTATATAAATATCTATCATTAGGGTGGTATTTATTAAGTATATTTTTTTCTTTGAAGAACATTTTTTAAAAGAAAATACTTGTTATAAACAAAACAACTTTTCAAAAACTAACCTTAAATAATTATGAAAATAGTACTCAAAAGGTAAATTCTTGAAAACAGAAGCTTTTCCAAAACAATTTATACACAGTTACACTCATCTCTATCCCCCGGATTCACCGGCATTGTAACGCTGTGTAAATATTATAAGATTAATATTTATTTAGAGCCAGGAACTTGTTAAGTATGTTCCGCTAGCCTCGTAAAGACACAAAGAATGGTAAGATTGTAAATATTGTCGAAATAAGGAAAAACGATATCTCTTGTATTTTGTAGCAAATGAGTTTAGAAATACGAAATATTGCTCATAAGTAGATTCCACCCGAAGAAAAAAAAAACATTCGCCAAAAATTAATATTTTTGAACTGAACTGGGGAAAAATTTCGCTTATCAAATTTGCTAGAAATTTACTGCTTATTAAACATCCACCTTTTTAAATAGTAGGTTTTGGTTAAAAAGTAACCTTTATTTAAAAAAGTTTCTTTATTTAAAAAAATCCATATTCTTTACAAAGTAAGTTTTCTTAAAAAAATATTATTTCTTAAAAAGTGCCTTTTCTAATAAAAGTGCCTTTTCTTAAAAAAGGACATTTTTTTAAAAAAAGTAGGTATGGTTATTAACAAAGAACCTTTTCTTAAAAAAGTAGTTTTTTAAAATGAGTATTTTTTATAATAAAAGTACGCTTTCTTAAAAAAAATACCTTTTCTGAAAAAGTTAATTTTCTTAAAAAAGATCTTTCCTTAAAAGATCAAATTATCTTAAAAATAACCTTTTCTAATAAAATTAAGTTTTCTTAAGGAAGTACCTATTACACTAGAAGCTCACAAATTAGAACTCTCAAAAATTTGAATCATCCAGAAATTAGAACCGAACATTTTAAAGTATTGAACATTCTAAAATTAGAACTTTTAGTTCTAATTATTGAACGAATTGAATTTTTCCATATGCAAACAAAAACTAGATTTAAGTAATTCAATTTCGTTTGCACCTTCTTTGTGAATGAGCCTTGAAAATAAGAGGAAGAGATAAATTCATATATGGTTTTTCCCTGAATAAAGCTCATCGTGACTCATACACATGTTTGCAATCATAAAGTAAAGGTTTTTTTTTTTAAAATGTCACATAAGCGTTAAAAAAAAACACTGCTTCTTTGGCACAAAAAGTTGAAATTTTGGGAGAGCTTCATAAAGGTGAACAAGCTAGTCGAATAGCTCTGCAATCAGCTACATCAAATCCAAGAAAAAATTTATTTTGGGTGCAGTCGCTAGCACTTATCAAGTTGCAAGAAAGAATGGTCTACATGCTGCTGAATATCCGGAAATGGAAAAACAACTGTATGAATGGTTTTTAATTCAACGAAAGGAAAACTGCATTTTGACTGGACTAATATTAATGCCTAAGAAAAACAAATTTTCAGCTAACTTTATCCTGATAAAAATGAAAGTGCGTTTAATGCAAGCGATGGATGGTTTGCAAAATTTAAACGTCGCCATGGCATTCGATATTTAAAAATTTGTGGCGAAATACTTATCAGTAATATCGAGTCAATTGCTCTGTTCAAAGTTGGGACTGACCGAAGCACAAATATATAATACCGACGAAAGTGGATTGTTCTTCCGTTATTTATGAGACAAAACATATTTAGGTGCAGATGGCTCACACAAATTGAAGCCCATGGTCATTGGCAAAGCAAGAAAGCCAAGATGTTTCAAAGGATTTTATAATCCACTTCACTACGATTCAAAGAATGCTTGTGTTTATACTTTTTTGGTCGGTTCCATATATCCAAATAAAACATTAAATTACTTAGCCGTTAATGTTGATTTATTTTGTATGTATCTTTATTTTGTTACAAAATGATGCGCTAACTAACTGAGCGAGGCGACAGCAAAAAAAGGACTGATTTACTGTGTAAACTATGTACATCGTTTAAGACAAAATTAATAAGAGTAGAGAGAATTTAGAGATCAAACTTTACACTAGATCACAAAGATTTAATTCGAACAGCTTGGATGACGCATATCTTTCATCAGTGGTTTCATCAGATATTTATTAAAGAGGTAAGGTAAACAAGTGAATGTATATCTTTTCAAGTTGTTATGACTTCATTTTTGCCTTCTAGGTCAAACGCTTCTCTCTAGAAAACTCTTTGCCGCCGAAGGCCCTACTGCTGGTTGACAACTACTCTGCTCATGCAACGATTGAACAGCTCAAAGTGACAACGGAAACATAGTTTAATTTTTCCAAAATCCGATAAAGCTGACTAAGCTGATTTACAGGCGCCAGCTGCTTAATAGCTGAATGGGTGATTCGAATATTCTTTTAAAGCACCATTCGATCCGCGATGCAATATTGTTTTTTATTCTTAAACAAGCGTGTTGGAAAACGTTCATTCTGATGAGTTCGACAGCGGCGATGAATTGCCACTGGCTCAATGGAGTCACTTAAATCAGGAGAGCAATCAATTTCTAGAATAAACGCAGTCGCTGTTAAATAAGCTTGATCCAAATAATTCAATGCCTCTAGAAGAAATCGAAAAATGGAATCAAGACTTGAACGAGGCAGAACTCGATGAAATCGAACTCTCCAGCGATGACGAGGATGCGGACCAAATGAAATCGTTGACACCGGGCCTGCTATTTCTGATTCTGTAGTTGTCGAAAGTGCAAACAATTCATGAGCAATATTTGGGCCATTCGGATTGAAATCGTTATTTTATCTCTTAAGGAACCAAAAAAACAGTCATATATAACAGATTAGATTAAGAAACAATAAAAGTTATATTTATTATGTTTTTGCAACCTTGTTTCTGTTTTAAAAACGAATAAAAAACCGTCCAGAATTAGAACGATTCGTTAATTAGAACCACCCCAAAAACCAAGTGGTTCTAATATGTGAGCTTCTACTGTACCATAAAAGTACCTTTTCTTAAGAAGAGACTTTTCTTAAAAAAACATCTATTCGGATAAAAGTATCCCTTATTGAAAAAATAAAATTTTTGTAAAAACGTGCCTTTTATCAAAACGGGGCATTTTCTAAAAAAAGTACCTTTTCTTAAGTACCTTTTCCTAAAAAGTACCTTTTTTAAACTGAATATTTTCTTAAAAAAGTAAATGTTTTGTAAAAGTATATTTAAAAAAAAAAATTATCTTTTCTTAAAAAATTACATTTGCTTAAAAAACAAAATTTTTTACTAAAGTACCTTTTCTAATAAAAGTACACATTCTTAAAAAAAAATACATTTTATTAAAAAAACACCTTTTGTAAATAAGGGCCCTTTTCGTAAATAAGTATCATTTCTTTACAGAGTAGCTTTTTTAGTAACTTGAATTAAAGAAGTACCTTTTCTTAAAAATCAATTTTTATTGAAAAAGTAACTTTAATTAAAAAAGTACATTTTCTTAAAGAGTGTAGTACTTAGAAGAAGTATCTCTTCTTAAAAAAGGACATTTCCTAATAAAAGCACCTTTTCTATTAAATGTAAATTTTCTTATAAAACCACATTTTCTAATAAAAAAACCTTTTTGAGAAAAGTACCTCTTTGTAGAAAAGTACCTTATCAAATGAAAGTACTATTTCTTAAAAAAGGACGTTTTCTAATAACAGTACCTTTTCTAATTAAAGTACCTAGTGTTATTGAGTTGAAAAAGACGCTTTTTTTAAAATTACTTTTTCAAATAAAAATACCTTTATGAAAATCGTAAATTTTTAAAAAAAAAATGGATTTTCTTCAAAAAGCATCCTATTTGAAAAAGTCAATTTTCTTTAAAAAAACCTTCCTCAAAAATTGAATTTTCTAAGTAGTAATTTAAAAAAAAAAGTTCTTCAAAATATACCTTTTCCGCAAACTGTAACTCTTTCTTCAAGAACTACCTTTCGATAAATAAGTACCTTTTATTTAATAAGTATCTTTACTTAAAAAATACCTTTTCTTTTAAAGTACTTTGTCTTAAAAATGTACTTACTACAATTAGTTTCTTTTTAAAAATTTTTTGAAAAAATTTATTTGAAGATTTTACTTTTTGCCCTTTTCTACTGCCCGGAATATAATAAAAATTGTTACAGATTTGAATCTAAAAATTAATTTTAAAATACAAAACTATTATGATTAAGTTTTATACAAATTGAAGCTATTTCTTGCACTGGCAGTGCCACCTTACTATCCACACAAGCTTTTGTTATTTCAACAACTAAATACAGGCATTATTTGGACTAAATTGAATTTGACATTTATATTGAAGTGTAAATTAAGTTAAAGTTTATTAGTTAATTGGTGGGGTAAGGATATAATTTCAATTATAACCTTAAGATACTTGGACATACATTAGTGTGAAAGATGACAGTAATTGAAATCTTTTGTGAAATTAAACCAAAAATATTTCACATTAAATCTAACTAAAATAACAAAATCAATAAAAGGAAAAATACTTTTTAAATGTACTTTTGTATAAAATATTACATTTTTAACAATGGGAGTTTTTAAGAAAATGTACTTTTTTATAAAATATTACATTTTTAACAGTGGGAGTTTTTAAGAAAATGTGTTTTTTCTACAAGATTTAGCTTATGGTAAACTTTTTAAAAATTATTATTTTTTTTAATTTTTTCTGTCATTTAAGCAAAATCATTAACATTATAAATTCCGATATTTATTGAATTCATTCATTCATTTTTTCCCTTAACTTAAGCAACCATATTTATGAATGAATGAAAAACCCAACAAAATGCCTTTAATGAAGGCGTTCGCAATTGTCAAAAGCTTGTTAATAATTTTTTTTTATTTCATTTTCATTTCCACTTAATAACATGATTTAATTCATTAATTAATAAATTTTTCGTTAACATTTTAATGTTTGCGAGTGTACGTACTTTAATAACCTTACTATTTAAAACGTTTTTAATGAAACTTTGCCTGCAGGCATTAAATTAATTGTTTATATTGGAGTGTTTCAATTAAAATAAAGTACTTAAGTGCAGGTTAATGGTTTTGTTTGACTTTATCAAGAGAAATGTTTGAAGGAGGAGATACATTTTTTTTAAATATTTTTTTTTTTTAATTTAAATTATTCTTATGTTTAATATAAACCAAAAACAATCACTTTTATTTATGAAAAAAAGTTTGTCAAAGAAAAAGTAAGATTAATTATAAAAATTAATAAATAAATCCTTTGCAGTGGAATGGTGAGCAAATTATTGCCCTATTTATCGGGTTTAAATAATAAGTTGTTTAAAATCTATAATACTAATAGCCAAGGCAATTTCTTATGACATCTTCTGTAGTCTTAGTTACCAACTCATTTTGATAAAAAAATATACCATTTGATAGGTATTTCTTTACAGATGTGTAATGTTTTCAGCGGCTGCCAGACAAATCTGTTTAAAAATTAAATTCCTCAACACAAGCTTTTTTGCCATCTGTAATTTATTTAAAAATTTTTTTAGAACGTTTTTTACTTCATAACTTAATTTTATAATTTCATTATACCCTATACCACTATGTGGTTTGGGTATAATGACTTTGTGCTGCTGTTTGTAACAACCAAAAATATTTGACCTAGACCCATCTTTAATTATACCGATCGAATCAGAATCACTTTCTGAGTTGATTTAACAATGTCCGTCCGTCCGTCCGTCCGTCTGTGTGTCCATGTAAACCTTGTAATCAAACTGCAGGTCGCAAATATCAATATATTTTGATGAAATCTGGTACATAAGCTTTCATCGGCCATGGGATGAACGCTATTGAAATTGGTGAGAATCGGTCCATGTTCAGACCTAGCCCCCATACAGATTACCCCTATGAAATCGACATAAATTGCCATAAGATCCAAATTGCCATATAGATCTTACTCAAATTGGGTTTGTATGCGTTCATTACATCCATTAATGAGTAGTCCAAAAATGATCCCTTTGGCCCCATATAGAACTGCTTCCCGATCTTCACTTAAATCTATTAAAAAACAAAAATATTGCACTGATTCTTCTCAAATTTTGTTTGTATATATTTTTGCAAAATACAAGAGACTTTACCAAACATGATCAGGATCGGTCCATTTTTGGACCTAGATCCCATATAGCTATAGCATCCGATATGAACTTTTTCATATCTGCAGCCAAAAAAATTAATAAAAATCCCACTCAAATTTGGTTTTTGCTTATTTTCTTTGTCCAGTTAGTTGGGCCTAAGAGATACGGTTTCTAAACGCATGGTATAGGGTATCGTATAGTCGGTCTAGACCGACTATAATTTTCTTACTTGTTTTTAATTAATTTCTTTTGTTTTGTACCAATTTCATTTCTCCTTAGAATAACATTTTTATCCAAAAAAATTTTGTTTTCTAAAAATGTCTTTCTGATAATATACAAAAAAAAAGTTTTTTAAATTGATATTTTTTAGTTCATTTTTGTTTTGCTTTTCTCGTACTTTGAAATCCCAAAATTTTTATCACACGATATTTTTTTTTTTACTTTTGTATATCTGATTCGGAAAATTCTGGACTGACTATGTGAGATTTTAGATAATAAATTTGGAAAAAAGTTTTTTCAAATATATTTTCCTTTAATTTCTATATTATTTTCCCCACAGGGGAGATGTGTAAACATCTAGTAATTAAAGATTTTTTTATGTCACTTTTTTAAAATCAAACAGAAAGAGTCATCTATACTTCACTTATAGCAAACCAGTGCAGGGACTCTGGTTATACTTGTGGGGTTATTGAATTATGTATATGATATATGTTTATATTGTGAAATTTTTGTCGTTTTATAGCAAAGGGTTGTTGAATTAGCTGAAACAATTTTATATCATAATTTTTTCACCAATGCAATCATAAGTCACACCGATTTGTCTTACGGCTCACAGCGTAACATGTAAGCTCACATGTTATGCTGTTTTTGTGATTGTATTGCGCGCATAGATGTTTACAAATCAATAAACTTTGAATCTCAAATTTTTTTTGATGTGTAAACATCTATACGTGCAGAGGGGTAAATTTCTAATTCACAATACAATCACAAAAACAGCGTAATATGTGAGCGTAAGATCTTACGCGTAACATGTGAGCATTAAGACAGATCGCTGTGTCATGATTGTTTGGTGAAAAAATTATGATATGTAATAACCTTTTTGTCGCTGTTTTCTGCATCTTATTTATTACCAGATGTTTACACATCTCCCCTGTGATCGGACTCACATGATTTTTTATCTAAGAAATGGTACTTTTAAATAAAGAGTATTTTTCTAATAAAAATTAGTTTTTTGAGGAAACTGTATTTTTTTATTATAAAAGTAGTTTTTTGAGGAAAGGTACTTTTTTTAAAAGGTACTTTCTTGCAAAAGATTTAAAAAAAAAAATTTTTTTTTAAGAAAAATGCTTTTTATGAAAATTTATTTTATTAAAAAAAGTACCTTATTAGGAATATGTACTATTTTTTTAATGAAAAAGTACCTTTTAGATAAGATAATTATTTAAGAAATAGTACTTCCTAAGAAAATATACTTTTTTAAGAAAGTACTCTTATTCAATGTACTTTATACCAGAATATTCTTTTTCAAGAAAAAGTCCTTTTTAAGAAAAGTTACTTTTTAAAGAAAATTTGCCTTTTGCGTAAAAGGTACTGAACAATATGAACTTTTATTACGAAAGGTACTTTTTTTAAGTAAAGATAACAAAAGGGCACTTATTTAAGAAAATTAATTGTTTTTAGAAAATATGCCTTTTTAAGAAAAGACACTTTTAAGAAAGGAACATTTTTGAGAAAATTAACTTTTTTAAGAAGAAGTACTTTTTTTTATAAAAAGTACTTTTTTTATAAAATGTACTTTAGAAACAGGTACTTTTTATGGAAATATACTTTTTAAAGAAAATGCACTTTTTAAGAAAATACACTACTTTAAGAAAGGTTCTTATGTAAGAAAAAACTTTTTGAGAAAGTTTATTTTTTAAGAAAAGACATTTTTTGAGGAAAGTGTACTCCTTTAAGAAAATGCACTTAAAAAATCACTTTTTTAAGAACAAGTACTTTTTCACTTTTTGAAGAAAAAGTATTTTTTTGGGAAAAGGTACTTTATCAGGAATAGGTACTTTTTGGGAAAATTTACTTTTTGAGAAAATTTACTTTTGTTTAGGGAAAATTACTTTTTTTTAGGAAAATGTATTTTTCTGAGAAAAAGTGTTTTTTAAAATAAATATACTTTTTTAGAAAAGCTACTTTTTAAGGATATGTACTCTTTAATAAAAGGTACTTTTAAGGAAAATTTTCTTTTTAAGAAAAGGTACTTTTTTAAGAAGAGGTACTTATTGAAGAAAAGGTACTTTTTAAAGGAAAGGTACTTTTTAAAGAAAAGATACTTTTTAAAGAAAAGGTACTTTTTAAAGAAAAGGTACTTTTTAAAGAAAATTTACTTTTTAAAGAAAAGGTACTTTTTAAAGAAAAGGTACTTTTTAAAGAAAATCTACTTTTTAAAGAAAAGGTACTTTTTAAGCAAAAGGTACTTTTTAATGTACTTTTTTAAGAAAATCTATTTTTTAAAAAGAGGTACTTTTTGAAGGAGAGGTACTTTTTAAAGAAAAGGTAGCATTTTATGAAATGGTGGTTTTTTAAGAAAATATGCTTTTTAAGAAAAGGAACTATTTTAACAAAAGTTACAAATTTAAGAAAAGGTGCTTTTTTAAGAAAAGATATTTTTTTTAAGTAAATTTTTTTTTTAAGATATGCTACTTTATTAAGAAAAGTTGCTTTTTTAAAAAAAGTTACTTTTTGGACAAAGGTTTGTTTTTAATAAAAACGTTCTTTATTTTTTTAAATTATTTTTTTTTTAATCTATCCGACGATAATAAGCCAATTTATTAAATTAAGGATACATCGCAGAAGTTATGTAAGTCCAATGAGATACATAACATTAATAAATAATAAATGCAATGCATATTTACATCTTTACAAATTTAATTTAAATTGTTGTTTTCTATAATATTAATAGGCTAAGAGATTTTTTGTTATCAATGTTCAGTTCTACCGTTTTATCCCGATTTTGACCAACCGTATATTATCTGTTACCAGTTTTACTGATTTTAAAATTTTTTCCTTTTTTTTTGAGTAAATTGCAGTTAAAGTTGCTACTAACACATAAATAATATTATACATATGCTATGTGTGTGTTTATTTAATTTGTTAATATATTTGTTAATGAGTTTGTCGTCGTCATTTACTGTAATAATAAACCAAAAAAGTGTTGGTTTGTGAATTGGCTAAGTTGAAAAATAAAGTTGCCTAGAAATTGCAGTCGACTTTCAGCGCTGGAATCTGCTAGTAATATTAATTACACGCAGCTACAAATGAACACTTTTTTTATACTTGAAAAGCGACCTAGTGGAGGTTATAGACCTTATTGAGTATATCAATTTTAACATGTTCGGAAACACCCTCAAATTTCGGAGTTATTCCGAATAAACTGTTTTTGGGTAGGTACAAGTACTTATGACCACGTTTTTAGCCGATATTTTTTAAATGGTTTCAGAAAGAAGAAAAATGTGCCTTTCCAAATATGTACACCCTTTGGTATTTTTATAAAATTTTTGTAGTGATATTTTTAATTATATCTGATTTTAATTTTATTTTTTTAAGTTTTTTAAATTTGGCGCCATTTTTTGTAATTAGTTTGTTTAGAAACATACCTTTATGTATGTAGTTAATTAAAGCAAATTTAGTTTCAAGTTAAACCAGCATTCAATAAATAAAATTGAGTAAAAAATAAAAGAGTTATTAATGTTAGCTTTTACAAATATTGATCAAGAACTACCACTTTACTTTACTTTACAGTATACAAATTATTTTATTTAAAAATTTAGAATATTTGATTAAAAGTGTTTGCTAGACCTCTTACGCTTGTACATCAAGTCGTCTGTTTCTCGCTTAAGTGACCAGCAGTAATTTGAAATCATTCTTACTTGGCTTTTTCCTTCGAAACGTCTTTCGATATCCAAAATGTCATAGTGAAATCGTTCGCCATGCTCATCACTTAATTTTCCTAGGTTTTCTGGAAAAAAAATCTAAATGTGCATGAAGAAAATGAATTTTTATGGGCATTATGCATCCCATTTCTGCATAAGCCTCAAGAAATTCATTTACTACATCAATATAATTTTCACTTTTTTTACTTCCCAAAAGATTTTCACATAAACTAATAAAGCTCTTTTTCCATATTTAATTTCATTCTAAATTTTTAATCAAGCATGATTTGGCGGATTTAGGGTCCAACAAAAATACCTAAAAATAAAAAAAAAACAATACAATTATGGTTAGAAATTTTATTTCGAACTGATGATATATTAAGATCATTTGTGATGGATTTGTTAGTAATATACCATGGCGCTTTATTGATTTGCCTTAGTATTTTTGATTGGTATCTTTCAAATACATATATCGATGTTTGAATTATTAGCTGTATCCCGTAACTGGATACAATAAGTACGCACTGGTTTATGTATGACCTTATGTAGTCTCAGCTTGTTGTTTAGATCTAGCTGAGATTTTGATACTTTACTTTGCTTTTGGTACTTTACTTAAGAAAATATTTTAAAGAAAAGGTACTTTTTAGGAAAAATTCAATTTAAGAAAATGTACTGTTCTATAAAAAGGCGTTTTTTAATTTCAGTCAATTTTGTTTGTATATTATTCATTTGCTTTTTAAGCTGAAAACTTTTCTGTCTTTTATCATAATTTCATAATTAATGACTTTTAGTTTGTCTAAGAGACACATGTAAATATTGCGATTAGTTGCGGGCAACAACTTGGTCATTTTTAAAAGAAAATAAAAATACAAAAATAGAAATGCAAACACTAAAAGAAAGTGTTGATCATTAAGGTTCGAAGCAGGTTGTTAAAAATCCTACCGGTAATTATGATGAAGTAAAAGTAGTCATCATCGTAAAATTTTAGCAACACAACAGAGTAATTGCAGGTGCATCATTAAAGATAATTGTTGGAATAATGTTTTTCTTTTAAAAAGTCATCAATCATAAACAACAATAATTAAAAATTGGTGTGGCTACTTTAAAAGCAATCATAAAACAAAAGAGATGTTTTTTTTAAATGCAAACAAAATTAAAAAAATTCTAACAGGAACTTTATACTCATACCTGTATTTGTTAATAGACTAAGCACTATATATGTGATTAAAAAATTGTTTTTAAGAAAAGGTACCTTTTTATAGAAAGGTACGTTTGTGAGACAAGGTATTTATGTAAAAAAATGTATTTTAATTTGACAGAAAGTACTTTTTTTAAGAAAATGTGATATTTTAAGAAAATATACTATTTAAGTAAATGTAAGTTTATTCAAGAATTTCCCTTTTAAAAAAAAGCTGCTCTTTTAAGTTTGGGTGCCTTTTATAAGAAAAAGTTCTTCAAAAAGAGTAGTTTTTCGAAAAATGTATTTTTTTTTACGAAAAAGTACTTTTTAGTGTATAGTAAATATTTACTTTTTATACCCTATGTGGTTTGGGTATAATGACTTTGTGCTGCTGTTTGTAACAACCAAAAATATTCGTCCTAAACCCATCTTTAATTATACCGATCGACTCAGAATCACTTTTTGAGTCGAAATAGCAATGTCCGTCCGTCCCTCCGTCCGTCTGTGTGTCCATGTAAAGCTTGTAATCAAACTACAGATCGCAAATATGAATATATTTTGATGAAATTTGATATATAAGCTTCCGTCGGCCATGGGATGAACGCTGTTGAAATTGGCGGTCCATGTTCAGACCTAGCCCCCATACAAATGACCTCTATGAAATCGACATAAATTGCCATAAGTTCCAAATTATCATATAGATCTCAGTCAAATTGGGTTTGTATTGTTTATTACACCCATTAATCAGCAGTTCAAAAATACTCCCTATAGGAAAATTCGTAGTCATAGGCCCATATAGAGCTGCTTCCCGATCTTCACTTAAATCTATCAAAAAACAAAAATATTTCACAGATTTTTTTCAAATTTGGTTTGTATATATTTTTTCAAAGCATAAGTAAATTTACCAAATATGGCCAGGATCGGTCCATTTTTCGACCTAGTCCCCATATAAATATAATATCCGATATGAACTTTTTCATATCTGCAGCGAAAAAAATTAATAAAAATGCCACTCAAATTTGGTTTATGCTTATTTGCTATATCCACTTAGTTGGACCGAAGAGATAGTGTCTCTTAACCATGGTATAGGGTATCGTATAGTCGGGCTAGACCGATTATAATTTGCTTACTTGTTTAAGAATAGTTTATTTTTCAAGAAAAGGTTATATTTTGATAAAGGGTACTTTTTGTTGTAAAAGGAGTTTCCTTACGGTCTAATGTACATTTTTTAAGAAATTGGACTTTTTTAGAGATAGAACTTTTTTAAGAAAAGGAGCTTTGTTAAGAAAAAAGTACTTGATTAAGAAAAGGTATATTTTTAGGAAAACGATCCTTTTTTAGAAAAGGAACCTTTTTAAGGAAAGGAACCTTTTTTAAGGAAAAAAAATTTTTTAAAGGTACTTTTATAATACAAAAGGTAGTTTTTTAAGTAAGAAGGTACTTTTTTAATAAAAGGGTACTTTTTTAAAAACAGTTACACTTCAAGAAAAGGTACGTTTTAAGAAGTTCTACTTTTAAAAGATACCGGTCTTTTTCATAAAAGGTATTTTTTGGAAATTGTTTTTTTTCTAGGAACAAGATATTTTGGAGAAAAGTGGGGATACTTTCTTTTAATAAAAATTTTATATTTTGTAGTAAATATAATTTCTTAACGATTATTACGTCAATTTTCTTATCATCTTAAATGTTTCTCACCCAAAAATATGTTAGTTTTAAGATAGTCTGATCCTGATTTCTTTTGAAATTAACAGTGTTGAACTAAAAAATTTAACATTTCAAATTATTTTTTACCTCAAAATGTTTTGCCACCATAATTTTTTTCGTTTGAAAGTTTTATAATATTAATTCATATTAATAGATTTTTTAGCAAATGCACTATTCTAAGGAATGGTACTTTATTCAGAAAATACACTTTTTTAAGAAAGGTATAAACTTTCTGAGAAAAGGAACTGTTTTAAGAAAGGGTACTTTTTTCATAAAAGCTACTTTTTGAAGAAAAGGTGCTTTCTAAAAAAGGTACTTTTTAAGAAAATTTACTTTTTCAGAAAATGTACTCTTAAAGAAATTGTATATTTTTTTAGGAAAATGTACTCCTTTGAGAAAGGAAATTTTTTAACAAAACGTGCTTTTTATGAAATAACACTATTTTAGGAAAAGGTACTTTTTAAAGAAAATGTACTTTTTTAAAAAAAGGTACAATTTTTTTTTAAATAAAAGGTACTTTTTAAAGAAAAACTACTTTTTAAGAAAAATCTACTTTTTTAAGAAAAAATGCTTTTTCAAGAAAAGCTACTTTTTCAAGAAAAGCTACTTTTTCAAGAAAAGCTACTTTTTCAAGAAAAGGTACTTTTTGGAGAAGATTTGTTTTTTTTTAACAAAAAGTTTTTTTTTATAAAAATTTTCTTTAAGAAAAGGTACTTTTTAGGAAATGGCATTTTAAGGATATGTACTTTTTTTTATAAAAAGTCGCTTAATACGTTTTTATTTAATTTAATTTGATTTAAGAGAATTTTGTTTGTGTTTGTGCATTTGCTTTTTAAGATGAAAAGTTTTCTTTGTTTTAAATTTCATAATTAATGACTTTTAGTTTGTCTAGGAGACACAGGTAAATATTGTGATTGGTTGTGGGCAACAACCTGGTCACTTTTAAAAGAAAACAAAAATGCAAAGAGTAAAAGAAAAAGTTGATCATTAAGGTTTGAAGCGGGTTGTTTAAAATCCTACCGATAATTATGATGGGGTAAAAGTAGTCATCATCATAAACTATACTCTACACAACAGAGTAATTTCAGGTGCATCATTAGAGATAATTGTTGGAAAAAGTCATAAATCAAAAAAGCAAAATTAAAAATTGGTGTGGCTACTTTAAAAGCAATTATAAAACAAAAGACATGTTGATGGATTTCTTTTAAAGTTCGAACAAAATGCAAGAAAATTCTAGCAGAAACTTTTTACTCATACTTATATTTGTTAAAAGATTAAGCACTTTATAATTAATTGTTTCGTATAATTTGTATCCATTAAAAATATATATTTCAAATATTCCTGAGAATCACTTGTGCCAACCCTTTCCTAGTTGAAATGTTGCTTAAATAAATATTATTTAATTAGTTTAATTGTAAGACATGCAGTTAGCGAAATTCAAAAAGACGCATTAATAGTTTTTTGCATTTTGGTATTAATTTACGATTTTCATTAAAAAATATTTCTTTACCTTAGAGAAACTTGAAATATTAACGAAAATTACTTTATTTCGTATTTGAGGTATTTTTATACCCTATACCACTATGTGGTTTGGGTATAATGACTTTGTGCTGCTGTTTGTAACAACCAAAAATATTTGACCTAGACCCATCTTTAATTATACCGATCGAATCAGAATCACTTTCTGAGTTGATTTAACAATGTCCGTCCGTCCGTCCGTCCGTCCGTCCGTCCGTCCGTCTGTGTGTCCATGTAAAGCTTGTAATCAAACTGCAGGTCGCAAATATGACTGTATTTTGATGAAATTTGGTACGTAAGCTTTTATCGGCCATGGCATGAACGCTACTGAAATTGGTGAGAATCGGTCCATGTTCAGACCTAGCCCCCATACAAATTACCCATATGAAATCGACATAAATTGCCATAAGATCCAAATTGTCATATAGATCTTACTCAAATTGGGTTTGTATACGTTCATTACATCCATTAATGAGTAGTCCAAAAGTGATCCCTTTGATCCCATATAGAGCTGCTTCCCGATCTTCACTTAAATCTATTAAAAAACAAAAATATTGCACTGATTCTTCTCAAATTTTGTTTGTATATATTTTTGCAAAATACAAGAGACTTTACCAAACATGATCAGGATCGGTCCATTTTTGGACCAAGTCCCTATATAGATATAGCATCTAATATGAACTTTTTCATATCTGCAGCCAAAAAAATTAATAAAAATCCCACTCAAATTTGGTTTTTGCTTATTTTCTATGTCCAGTTAGTTGGGCCTAAGAGATAGGGTCTATAAACCCATGGTATAGGGTATCGTATAGTCGGTCTAGACCGACTATAATTTTCTTACTTGTTTCGCTTTTATATTGTTGGAAATAAATATTCACTCATTTTAGTCCTAAATTCTCAAAAACTGTAAGCATCTATTAAAATTTCGATTACTGTTCGTATAAATTTAGAATTTTACACCGTCTGTTCTCAGCATGTAATTTTTCTGCATGAATTTATAATTTTCCTTTTGCATTTGTCATTTATAAATGTAAACATACCTACATATATATATATATGTATTGCAATACATACACACTTTTGCTGAGAATAAATATTACATTTAGTTGTTGTAACATATGCTGCTTAATTTGCCTGCATACTATTTATTTTAACCAACATTACTGTAAGGCAAAGACAGATACATACATATGTACATGTATATACAATATACACATACATAGATGGAAGCATATACACAAACTAGGTATTTTTAAGACGCTTAAGTCGCCCGCAAATTTTATGGAAAAATTTTTTTAAAAAGAGGTAATTTTTTAAGAAAGGGTAAAAAGGTCCTTTTTTATGAGACGTACTTTTCTTAAACAAGTTAATTTTTTTAAGAAAAAAGATACTATTTTAAGAACACGTACATTTATAGGAGAAAGTAATTTTTGGGAAAAAATACTTTTTTTTAAAAAAAAAAAATAGTCAGAACAGATATTTTTTTGTTGAGAAAATGTACTTTTAGAGAAAATTTAGCTTTTTCAGGAAAAAATTTTTTTTTGGAAAATATGCTTATTTATGAAAAGCTAGTTTTTAAGAGAATTTTCTTTCTTAAGAAAACGAAGAGATCCTTTTTTAAAAAAATATACTTTTTAATAAAAAAGTAATTTTTTGGTAGAAGGTACATTTAAAAAAAATTGCTTATTAAAAAAAAGGTACTTTTAACTAAGGGGCTTATCTCAAGAAAACTTATTTTTTATGAAACTTTACTTTTTTATGAATCTGTACTTTTTTTAAAAAAGGAACTTTAAAAAAATTTATTCTTTTAAGATTACTTACTTTTTTTGACAACATATAAGTTAACACATCGCATATTCCCAATACCTTTTTTAAAAACAACATTCTGTCGTCGACTCAGCAAATACCATGGACAGCGCGTGTTGCTGTTAACACCCCGCGCACTACCATTCTGTCTACGACATATCACGATGGCACGAGTGTAACATGACACCTGCATTCTTTATATTGGGAAATCATGGGAACAAAACGAAGTTATTGTTCTCATTAATTTAAGCTAGGCTAAGCAAATATTTGCACACGCAAATTATTGGGCAATCACAGTATGTTGTGGTTCCCATTAGTTTAAGCTATAGTAAGCAAAATTGTAATTTTATTTTTATTTAAATTAACCTGCAAATGCAGGTAATGGGTTAGTTCAATTCTAGACAGCGTACGGGACGCAAAAATAAATCTAATTGTCAAAAAACTAAAAGTGCGGTTTTTAATTGAAAAGGTGAGTTGGGCCCCATGGGTGGCCCAACTGAAGTATTTTTTTTACGTGCGCGCAAGGACGCGCTTAACTGGCGCCCGAGCAGGGACCGGCCAGTCGCGAGACAAAAAGGATGTGCCGGATCCTTAAGTGCTTGGCTCATGACTTGAAAAAAAAAAAATTTTTTTTTTAAATGTTAAGAATAAAAGTTAAAAAATAAAAAGTGTCCTTTTAGAATTAAAAAAATTTTTTTTTTGAATGTTAAGAATGAAAATGTGAAAAATTAAAAAGGAAAAAATTAAAGTGTCCTTTCATGCCAAAATAATAAAAATAAAAACTAAATTAATTTAAAAAAATTTTTTTTTTTTATAAAAGGTTTCCTTTGAAATTTTTTTTTTCTGAGAAATTAAGAAAAAATTAGTTGATTGAAAAAGCATTAAACCAAATGAAAAGAAAATGAAAAATATTTTGTTTAAGATAATATAAAAGTGAAATTTTCTTTTGAATTTTTTTTTGAGAAATTAAGAATTTGAAAAAATTAGTTAATTATTTGGAAAATTGAGAAAGCATTAAACCAAATAAAAAAGAAAATGAAAAATATTTTGTTTGAGATAATTTAAAAATGAAAGTTGAAAAAAATACGAAATCGAATTGTTATTTGCAATGGAAAATTGCTACAAAAAGTGAATTTATGGAAATTTTAAAATTATCCCGTTATAAGATAAAGTATCCTTCGGATTTCCCCTCGGAGATGGGTAAGTGTACATTCTTGCTATATAATAATAAAAAAGTGACCAATATGGGACTTGAATAAGTCCCAGCGTGCTGCGATCCTGAACTCCAGGCCCTCCAGTGCGTAAAAAATTTTTATGTCACTACAATAATAAAAATAAAAACTAATTCCTTATGAAAAACGCGAAACTTTGCTTCAGAACGCTCCTTCGCCAAACGGCGATATTACAAAAGGCTAAAGGGGGCCCGAATTATGAACTCACAAGTTGTAGTAAACTTAAGAACCTACACTACTCAGTGGGTACGAATGCTTCCTTTTCGCCTGGTAATTATGAGCTTAAGCTGGAAAGTTCGCAGGGTGAGACAAATCGTGCCTCAGTACGTCAGTATTTACTGCTCGAAACCGGACCACACGATCCTCCATCTAAAAGGATATAAATTAATAAACCCAATGAATTAATAATGAGCGCAATTGCATGGGCAAGTGTATGTACACAGGGAAACGTAAGGATGACCTTTGTATGCGTATTTATCTAATCTACATTTTAGAGAAAAAGGAAGAAAATATTTTTTAAATAAGGAATATGTTCAATAAAAAAAAAAAAATTTTTTTTGTCGAATAATAAGAAATTGTGAAAATATAAATGCATTTTTTTAAATAAAAATTATAGAAAAATACGAAATTGTGAAAATGGAAAGGCATTTTTATCCTAAATCAAATAAAAAATTGTCAGAGAAAATGCTGACAAAACATAAAAATCATTTTTTACAAACGCAATTAAAATGGAAGTATTGTTAGCGAAAACAAAAATAAATAAGAAATTGTGTTGTGAAAAACAGGAAGGAAAAATCATGAGCCAAGACACTAATAAAGACTTTAAAAATAAGTCGTAACATAAAAATAACGAAAATCAATAAAAATCTAAATTTTTTTCCGTTTTAGATTCATTTACCCACCGATATCACATGTACTTCGCGAATTAGTACGTAAATTTAAAATTACTAAAAATAATATTGAAAACAAAAACGTTGCCTAGAATTGAATTAGAGCTTCAAGGGTAAGTGCAAGGAATTCTTTCTATTATTTCTTTTTTTTGTGACACGGTATATTGTGAAACAGTGTGTAACCCTTTGATAAAATAAAGGAAGAGAATATATGTAAAAAACTGGTTTCTAGGCTTGGTTGGATTTGTTACTCCCGCTAGACTATTAATTCTAAACTGACAGACATAGAGGACCTTTTACTCATAATCCCTTTTTGGATCCCTATTTTTTCGGTTTGATACTATTTGTGCGAAATGTATTTTCGGGAGCTCGAGGAAGAACTAGAGACAATAGTAAATCTGTATACTGTAGAAGAAGAAGACAGGGAAAGGTTGCGAAAAATGATAACTCTAATAACTAGGATAAAACGCCTCGCGAGGAAAAAATACTTACGGAATAAAAAGAAGCGGGGACCAATTAGGATATAGTAAGGAGAAACATGAAAGAGATAATATTTTATTTATTATTTTGCAGTATGGGGCTAATTATAGGGAGAATTATAAAATCATTAATAAATAATAACTTAGCAACTAATTAAAAATTTTTTATAATATAGGGTACTAATGACAATTTAGATTAACTACAGATTTTCTTTACATGAAACACGGGGAACAATTAAAATCAATGCGAGAGAAAAACCATCATTGGGTAAATAACTCGGCGGATGCGTGCGATTATAGGACATTGGTAATTTTGGCATCTGATTGTATAAATTGGTTACGTGGGAGATCTTATGTGTTAGGGAAAAATTCACTAACGGACAACCCTCGAATTTGTACGATTTGCTGAACTTCGGATATGTCTACGTGGACAACGGCTCTAATTTTTATAACAACTGTATTTGGATAGATTGCGTTTGGGATTTTTGGCATGAATAGCATACGAAACGTTCATTTTAGGAAGAGAAAATTCTGACACCTAAATTTGCTTTTGGTTTAACAAGAATTATTAAATCAGGCAAGGGTGTTGAACCGTGTTGGGAAAATATAAGAATTGAACTTGCTTTTGTCTACAGGAAGGTGTTGATTGATCAGTTGCCGTGGGCGAGAACTCTTTTCAACAGAATTTGATAAGAAATACATTTTTCTGGGAAATTTCATAGGATTCAGTTGTGAAATCACTTGACATTTTTCTGAAAAGTTATAGGATAATTTCAGAGAGGTACTCAAAAGCTTTCTCTAAGGGAAATTTTTATTTTTTTTTTTTTATCTGAGTAAACTATAGGAGCATCTATTTTTATTTGACCAGTTAGAGAACGGAATACGAGCAGACCCAAGTGGGGTTGAGGCGATTCAGAACTTGGCTCCACCCGCGACGCTAAAGGACTTAAAAAGTTTTCTCGGCATGACTTCGTATTATAGGAAATTTATCAAAGATTACGCGAAAGTCGCTAAACCTTTAACGAACCTTACCAGGGGCGTAAACGCACAGATCAAGGCAAATATGTCTAGGAAGGTATCCATTACCCTGACGGAAGAGGCATTACAAGCTTTCAACCAGCTTAAAAGCCTGTTAATGTCATCCGAAGTCTTGCCATTCCCTGATTTCGATCAACCATTCAACTTGACTACCGACGCATCTAATTATGCTATCGGGGCTGTATTATCTCAAGATTGTTTGGGGTCAGATAGGCCGATTGCGTATATCTCACGTTCTCTTAGTAAAACGAAGGAAAATTACGCTACGAACGAAAAGGAAATGCTGGCTATCGTGTGGGCCCTGGAAAATTTGCGTTCCTACCTGTATGGCGCGAAGAAGGTTAGAATTTTCACAGATCACCAACCATTGACTTACGCGTTAGGGATCAGATTATAATAAGAGAGGGAAAAGAATTGTACAGTAGTTTTCAACCACATCCTGGATTTAACAGATACCATGCGGACATCGATCGAATAACTTCGCAGTCCCTTACGGAAGTACTGAAAAAGTGTTTGAACCCAGGGGTCATAAATGGTATTAAAATCCCTGAATGTTTCATCCAATTACTGAACGAAATTTATTTAAGCCACTTCGTCTCATTTAAAATCAGAATTACCCAACGATTAGTAGAGGACGTTGCTAACCCCGAGCGAGTTTGTCGGATAATCGAAGATGAGCACAAGCGAGCCCATCGAAATCCAAGGGAGAATAGTCAACAAATTTTGGAAAGATTTTATTTTCCTCGCATGGGAAATTTAGTACGACAGTACACAAAGAACTGTGAGATCTGTAAACTGAATAAATACGACAGACACCCTACTAGACCGAAGCTCCAGCCAACACCTATTCCAAAATATCCGTGTGAAATTTTACACATCGATATATTTGAAATCCAGGGACTAAAGTTTATCAGCTGCATTGACAAATTTTCAAAGTTCGCTAAACTTTTCCACATAAGAAATCGTTCTGCGATTCACCTGAGACATAAGTTGGCCAAAGTTCTGCATTACTTTACTGTACCCCGTATGATTATATCAGACAATGAAAGAGGATTCTTGACGCCCACTATATTGAATTTCGTGAGATCATTAGGGGTGGAAATGTACTTTACGCCGGTACAGAAAAGCGAGGTAAATGGGCAAGTGGAAAGATTCCACTCCACCTTAATTGAAATATATAGATGCTTATTAAGAGAATTAGGGAATGGCTCCCCAAAGGACATGATCAACATCGCGGTTGATCGTTATAACAATACCATCCACTCAGTGATTAAGAGGAAGCCTTCCGATATTTTTTTTAATAGGACTGAACGATTTAACTATGAGCAATTGGTTAATTTTCGCGACAAGGTTAATGAGGATATTCGGGGTCTCATTGAACACAATCAGAAGGCGACCAACGACCGCCTGAATAGAACTAGGTCGGACCCAATCGACTTTGCAGGTAGTCAGGACATCTTGGTGAGGGATAAACAGATAAAACCAAAGCATAGGCCACTTTATAAGAAGCATAAAGTTTTGGAAAATAATAAGGTTACCCTGCGGACAACAACAGGAAAGAAATACCACAAATCACACGTGAAAGACACCTAACAAACCTTGCAGTTACCCCTGATTATTCACATATAAAAATATTTTTTTTTTATAACCCAAAAAAAGGGGATAAAAGTAAATATGTTGGAAAGAACAAAATTGTAAAAGAAATTCCTCTTTATAAAAATAATTTTCGAGAAAGATAGAAATAAATGTTTGCTTTTATAAAATAAAGGAATGATAGAACAGAAAATGGAATTGAGTCTATTCTTTTTAGAATGAATAGAAAATTTTTTTTTAATTATAATTCAATTTTACAAAAAAAAAAAACAAAAAAATAGAAATAAGTCCATTCCTTTAAGATAATTGAGAAAATCTTTTTTAATTGTAAAATAAATTCAATTTTATTATATAAAAAAAAAAACAAAAAATAGAAATAAGTCCATTCCTTTAAGATAATTGAGAAAATCTTTTTTAATTGTAAAATAAATTCAATTTTATTATATAAAAAAAAAAAAAAAAAAAAAAAAAAAAAGAAAAAAACAAAAAATAGAAATAAGCCCATTCTTTTAAGATGAATTGAATTTTTTTTTTTTAAATTAATTTTATAAAAAAGGGAAATGGAACAGAAAATAGAAATAAGTTTATTCTGTATAAAATCATATAACAAAAATTATAAAATAATTTCCCATATAGAAGAACACTGTAAGATAATTATGTTTTTTTTTACACACGTACCAGAATTGGGAAGAATTACATAAAAAAATAGGTCTTTATATCTAACGTTGTATCTGTAATAACTTCTTCCCGAAAATCATTATAAGTTTGCAAATATTTTTTTTTGTTCGTTCATTATTACCAATTCAATCTAGCGCACCGTGACTGTATTGTAACATGCACGTACTAATAAATGACACTAACCTTTACCCTTTAAGTTTTGTATTATTCGTCACTTGTGTGGGTGCCTTCCACGTATTCGAATACCATTCACCCATTGTGACCATCAAAGATGGTGAGGGATGGATTATAAATGGACATCTCAGCGTTGTACATGTGATCAACCTGGACGAATTCGAGAGGATGCTGCGAACAACTGCTGACGTATTTACTGCTCTCGTTAAAGAAGAAAAGGACAGAAAAGTGTTCAAGTACCAACTCCACCGGGCGTATGACAGAATGGCAACAATAAAAGGTGTTTCGAGGGGCAAAAGATCTATAGACTGGATTGGCTCAGCCTGGAAATGGATTGCTGGAAATCCAGATGCAACAGATTGGAATAAAGTGCTGGAAAGCCAACAAAGGCTCATCAGTAATAATGAACAGCAATACATCGTCAATAAGAATTTATTTGGGACGACGAGCGAGTTAGTGGAAAAAATGAATGACCTAATCGACAGATTTAATAACAAGATCGTTGTGTCGGAAACGAACGAGATCATACACGATGCGCTGAACCAGATTTTGGCTATTAAAGAGGACATTGAAGAAATCGTGAGAGCTTGTCAGCTGGCTAAAGGTGGCATTGTAAACACAAACCTACTAGATGTAGAGGAAATTCATCAGATAATCTCAGAAGTCGAGTCACTGCCATACAGTAATGAGATTGAAGCTATCGAGTATGGGAAGCCGAGTATATTTTCGAATGGAACATCATTATTATACGTACTGTCAATACCGAAGGTGATGCCTAAGAAGTACAATAGAATCATACTTAGAGCAGCTATATCACAGAATCGACAACTTTATCTGGAACATAACACCGCCCTCGTAAGTCAGGAAAACATATATGGAATCAAAGGCGGTTGCTCATCACTTAATAACGTCACAATCTGTAAATTGGAAGAATTAAAAGCACTCTCGGATGAAGATTGCTTATCGCAAATATTGAGGGGTACAAATGCAAACTGCACTTTCATGTCAAACGGTGGAAGTATAATAGAGCAGATCGAAGATGATCTCGTGTACATTTCAAATTATAAGGGAAATGTTTCATCAGCAACGAACACAGTCAAATTAAATGGAACGTACCTAATACGAATTTTCAATGAAACAATTACGATCGGAGAAAGGACCTTTGCGAGTGAGAAGGTCACGAACGTTCAAGCCCTTCCCCCATTATTGACGAGCGTATATGAGAAGGCACACAGGGTCGATATCAATTTCCTACACGAACTCCATGGAAAAAATATTGAGCACATTCAGAATTTGAGGAGTCAATTAAATCTGTCTCTCGGGTCAAATGTAACGTATTTCTTTTGTATTGTGGCGATGTCAATCCTCCTGACTCTACTGTGGAGGAAAATGTTCGGTCACATCACCATACCAGCCCTTACGCCCCCGGGAAACCTGGAACCAAGTAGAAATTGATCAGCGGGACGCTGATTTTTAAGGAGGGGGGAGTTAACACATCGCATATTCCCAATACCTTTTTTAAAAACAACATTCTGTCGTCGACTCAGCAAATACCATGGACAGCGCGTGTTGCTGTTAATACCCCGCGCACTACCATTCTGTCTACGACATATCACGATGGCACGAGTGTAACATGACACCTGCATTCTTTATATTGGGAAATCATGGGAACAAAACGAAGTTATTGTTCTCATTAATTTAAGCTAGGCTAAGCAAATATTTGCACACGCAAATTATTGGGCAATCACAGTATGTTGTGGTTCCCATTAGTTTAAGCTATAGTAAGCAAAATTGTAATTTTATTTTTATTTAAATTAACCTGCAAATGCAGGTAATGGGTTAGTTCAATTCTAGACAGCGTACGGGACGCAAAAATAAATCTAATTGTCAAAAAACTAAAAGTGCGGTTTTTAATTGAAAAGGTGAGTTGGGCCCCATGGGTGGCCCAACTGAAGTATTTTTTTTTACGTGCGCGCAAGGACGCGCTTAACTTATATTTTTTAGAAAAAAGTTTTTTTAGAGAAAATGTACTTTTTTTTTGAGAAAAGGCAAGTTTTTAGAAAAAATATTTGTTTTTTTTTTTAGAAAAAAGTTAATTTTTCAGGAAAAAATTTTTTATAGAAAAGGTGCTTATTTATTTAAGAAAAGCTACTTTTTTAAGAAAATTTACTTTTTTAAGAAAACGAAGAGATACTTTTTTAAGAAAATATACTTTTTAAATAAGAAAAGTAATTTTTTACGAGAAGGTACTTTTTTAAAAAAATTTGCTTATTAAATAAAAGGTACTTTTTCTAACAAAGGGGGGACGTATCTCAAAAAAACTTATTTTTTATGAAACTGTATTTTTTTTATGAATCTGTACTTTTTTTTTTAAAAAAAAGGTACTTTAAACAAGTAAGAGTGTTAAATTCGACTGTGCCGAATCTTTGATACCCTCCACCTCCGTTTGAGTCTTGATAATAAATGTAAATGAAAAAGTAAACAATTTGTTAAACTTAATACCAAATAATTTCAGCAAATTCTTTAGGTTGGTTTTCGTCTTTTCTATTATTTCGGATTTATTTCGGTGTTTACATTTTGGTCATCGTGGTTGCTGATCGGCATGCATTTAGGTTATATACCTATATGCATGCGTTTCCGGTTATATGACATAACTTCTCGTTTAATTTAGTTTTTGCTAATTAAATAGCTCGCCCTAACCTCCATTGCAAAGGTAATGGTTGTATAGGGTGGCTATATGCATTAAATCGTACTAATTGGAGATGGCTGTATAGTTTCTTTTAACTGGCCAAATATTTCTTCATTGCGGCCATATAGGTGGGATGGAGTAACAAAATAATAACCAAAAAAACTCTCTCAACTTTTTTATTAAAATATTGCCATATTTGGAAAACACCGAGATTAATTTATAATAATAAATATTCAAATTAGGGATGCCAAACGCAAAAAACCAAATGTCCCAAACATTAAAAAAAAAAAAATAATTTGTTATCGCTATTTTTTGAAAAACTTCAAATTTTCATTCTCATCAAATTGCGTTTATTTATGTAACAATTTTTATGTTCGCAATTCTTAAATATCATTTGACGTTTTCTAAAATTCATTGAATTTAAATTAATGTTTTCTGTAGTGTGATTCTGTAAATTTCAACGATCCGACAATCGCAAAATATATCGACAGCTATTGTTGTCTGCACTAAGGATTAAGTGAATCACTAAGTACACACATCTTAAAGACAGTTGACAAATCTATTTTTCTATTTATGTAAAGTCTAAACGAGTGGCATCTCTGTCAAAATAAGCGAAAAACACAAAGAAGAATAGAAAAAAACAAATTATTTCGTGTTTGACAGGATTATTTTATGTTTATGTTTAATACCTCTATTTTTTTTTTACTAATATTTTTGTTTATTTATTTGAATATTCTATTTAATTTTTTTATTTATATAAAATTTTTTTTTTTTAAAAGCAAAATATTTTCACTATTTTATGATTTTTATTTATGTATGACGACATTTCAACCTAAAAATTTAAGTTTTTATCGATTGAATAAACAACACAAAAATGTTTGTGGTTTAGATAACAACAACAAGTGACTTTAACAATAGCGAATATCGTTTAAAAATTTTACTGATAATTTTGCTATTTTCTTTTTTTTTAACGATTCGACTATCGTTAAAAGAAGTTACTGAATCGCGGTACTGAAAAGCTATTAATTTCTCCTGAATGTCAATATTTTTTTTAAATGTAAAAATTTTTAAATGTAAACATAGGTATTAGCTGTTTTTTTTTTTGGAATTTCAATTTGTGTTTAACGAATAAAATTTATATACTAAAGATGCAATTGATGTCTTCTAAATTTAAAATTATAATTTCCGACGTTTTGATATGATTTTCTGAAAGAAATTTTTAATTCCAGTTTTTAGAATTGATATTTTCTTAAATTTGAATGGAAAATTTAAAAAGTGCAATTTTTTATTTATGTGAATAATAATGCTTTAGTATTTTTAAACAATTTTTAAAAATTAGATGTAATCGCAATCAGATATTTTGTATGTAAAGCAGAATAATAATTCTATATAACTAACTATAGAACTGTTTTGAAAGCAAAAAACTCATTGATGAACTTGGTAACTCTATTTTGTAATGACAACAAAAAGTTAATATGCCAAACTTATGTTCATATTTGTAAAAGAATAATGAAAAAACGTATGAAATAAAAGACCAGCCCGTGTAGACTCTTAACATTGTTCTGTATGATATCTAGTTGAAAATATTGACATTCATGTTAAAATAGAAATAACTATTGCAAAGCTAATTAGAACAAAAATTGTGGCGCCATCTACTGTGGCATAGTCGCGCTGAGCAAAATGAACTGACACTCTGTTAATGCAAAAGAAATGTATTTTCCCCACAACAAAATATTGCAGAATTTTATGTAAATAAAATAATATACCGATTTATTTCTAATATGCAGTTGTTATGGATACACATATATAGAATATATGTATATTATTTGTATTATTTAATATGATTATGTATCTATATGTAAATATTACACACAAAAAATACAACATCAAACGTTATTTTTGAGTTTTTCTCTTTAAATGAATTAATACATACGATTTTTTTTTGCTAAATTTACATTGTTTTTTTTTTTTTTTTTTTACAACTAGGTATTTTAGCATTATTTGCTTTAGATGCTGGTGAATTTTTACCCCCTTTATATTAACACGTAGTGTCTGCTTGTCGAAAAACTTTTGGATCGATTTTAACCCCTTTCCCGTGACCCAATCGATATGAAGGTTTGCAGGCAGGCTCGTGGCAATGACAGAAATGATCTAATAAATTTTTTTAGTGATGCCAAAACAATGGAAACTGTTAAATTTTTCTACCAGAGTTGATAAAAAAAATGTACAAAGGGTTAGTTTTTATTATATTATTACCACAATGACCACAAAACAACAAGTCCAGCTATGACAACAATACAACATTTAGAATAACAACAATAACAATATAGAAATATCATATTTTTCATTTTTTTTTTACTTTTTCGGAGATTTCCCTGGACGTGTTCCACCGATTTTAATGATTTTTGAAATAGAAATCTTCCATTGAGTTTGGTGAATATTTGTCACTAAAAACAATCACTGTAGCTGCACTATTGAGGGCGTGATCAGGACAAGAACAACATAGAAAATTATATTTTTTCAAGACTTTTTTTAGTTCTTCATTCAAAGCTCGGGCCCCAATCGACCGATTTGGACGATTTTAAATAGTAAACTTCTCAGGATGTAAATGAATCATCTTTTATGTCAACGAGCACCCTATCTGCCCGATTGATGCCGTCATCGTGATTTCCACAGACGGACACCGCTATATCAACTCCGGTTGCTATAAGGATCACAAATATATATATTTTATGGGGTCCAAATTTTTTTTCTAATTATTACAAACGGAATGACAAACTTATATATACCCTCTGCACACTGAAGTGGAGGGTATAAAAAAAGAATTTTTTTAAGATTACTTACTTTTCTATGAAAATTTATTTTTTTTTAGAGAAAAGGTATGTTTTTAGCAAAAAAATTTGTTTTTTAGAAAAAAGTTATTTTTTTAAATTTACTTTAAAAAGGTCCCATTTGGTATAAAGCTGCAAAAACACATTTGAATAAACTTCAGTTAATCCAAAATATATGTCTTAAGATTACGAATATACCTATGGGTGATTCTAACCCCGAAGACTACAATTTCAACAATTCCTCACCAATAAATTTACAAACCTTAAATACAATCATTAATCCAACGGAAAATGGTCCATCTGTCAACAACCAATACTCAAATTTTCACACCGATTTAGTTGAGATATTTGAATTTGAATGCGTAAGTCAATATGATATCGCTTTGTGCTGTTCAAGAATCAAGTCAAATGCTGTTGGATTTGATAACATGCACCCAAAATTCATAAAAATACTTTTGCAATTTCTTCTACCTTAGATTACATATCTTTTCAACAACATCATTACAACAAGTTCTTACCCACTTAAATGGAAATATGCTAAGATTATACCAATATCTAAATCAAACAATGAATTTAGGCCAATTGCAATCCTTCCATTTCTCTCTAAAGTCTTTGAAAAGCTGTTACATTTTCAAATAAGCGATTTTGTTAAAAGAAATAACTTACTGAAAGGCAATCGGGTTTTCGTCCAAAGCATAGTTGTGTCACAACTCTGTTAAGTGTTTCCGAAGAAATAAGGCAACAAATAGATAATGGAAAAGTGGTTCTCGTGGTACTGCTCGATCACTCGAAAGCCTTTGATATGGTAGATCACTTTATTTTATGTGAAAAGTTGAAACATATGTTTAATTTCAGTTACACTTCAGCTAAACTTATGTCTTCGTACCTATCCGATCGTTCACAATCATTATTCTTACATAAGCGATTGTCTACCAGTCTCTGTATCTAGAGGTGTGCCTCAGGGATCGATTTTGGGGCCCCTTTTATTTTCCATGTAAGCTAATGATCTACCAGGTAAACTAAAATATTGTAATATACATATGTATGCTGACGACGTCCAGGTATATCTCAGTAGCACAATTAATATGCTCAATGCATCAATTTCCAAGCTTAATTATGATTTCAGCAACATACATAAATGGGCAGCTGCAAATGGGCTGTGTCTCAACCCGAAAAAATCGAAAAGTATCGTTATTCATAAACTATTACTGAATCTTGATCGTGTTTTTGACGTAAAACTAAATAACAAGCAAATTGAAGTCGTAACTAAATCCATTTTTAGAAATATTGTGCGATATGTTTTTGGTATAAGAAAATATGGCTCAGTCACCCCGTTCAACACAAAACTTTTTGGAATCTCTTTCGAAAACCTCCGCAAACTACGAACTATTTTAGGTTTACACAAGATTATATATGAGAAAACACCAAAGTATCTACATGACTTACTTAGATTTGGGAGATCAAGCAGGGGGAAGAGAATTATCGCCATTAGATAAAGAACGCTCGTATCCGAGTGGTAATTTTTTATCAATGCCATACGCCTTTGGAACGCACTACCATATCATATTCAGCTATATAGAAACGCATTAAAATTTAAAAATGAAGTTCTTAAATTATATGCTTAATTTCTGTCATGATTTTGTTTTTATGATTTAAAATTTACATTTAACTCTTATAAACAAATTAACCTGTTTAGCTTTATAAAAGCCTTTGCTGTAATTATAAGATTTAATCTTGTAGCATAGGACAGTCAATGAAATAAATAAATAAATAAATTACAAACAGTGGAGATATTCTATGCAATTTTTAACCAGCGAAACTGGTTATCAGCGAGCATAAAAAGATTCAATAATAAATACTTTGAAAATATAGAGAATTCTTTTTATCAGCTGATAGGGGAATGTAGAGAATCGGGGAAATGATATGTATGTAATCTGTTATCGCTTTACGATAATCCAATAATACACATATATTTTTTAATCATACTTGATTTTCCGTTTAATAATAATTAAACATTAAAATATTCGATGTCGATCGGTATAGTAAAAGGGACTAAATAAAATATGTGTTGCTGCTGCAAACATTGGTACAAACGGATTATACCCTGACCGCATATTGGTATAGGATTTAAAAAACAGAAATAGAAAAAAATATTTTTAAACTTTAAAATTTTATTCACCAGGAATTTTTTTTCACCTTAAAATGTGTTGATAGCAAATTACAAAATTTTGTTTCATACGAAAAAACGTGTACCTTCAAATATTTTTTATTTAAAAGATTTTTTTTCGTTTCAAAAAAACAAAAAAAGAAAAAAAGAAAACAAAAAAAAAAACAAAATAGACTGACTATTCCATTCAGAGTTATTGTTTGCTGCCTATAATTATTTAAGCACTTACTGGCCCATAGTGTCATACACAACTTATATGTAACTATAACATATTTAAATGGGCGTCATTTCAAAGTTTGTTCTTTGTATGTTTAAGTTTGAACAAAAATTAAAATAAAAAATAAAAAAATTGTTTAAAACAAATATACCACACAAAAACCACAATTATATTAAAAATATGACATTTGCAAATGGCTCAAAAAAAAAAAAATTTTTACACAAACACACACACACAGACACAAAAATATTTTCTGTGTTTGGTTTTCAGTACATGAGTATTTTAAAATTTTTCAATTACACATTTTCAGACATCACAGTTGTATTCATGTGTGTTGTTTTATGAAACATTACAATTATTAATAGAGTTAAAATATATCACATTTGTAGCATATTGTCATCATACTGCGAAACCATTTATGGCTTTATTGCCACATCAATGCTATTATAAATTTGGATTGATGTTTAACTTTGTATTTGTACCATTAAAGTTGGTAAGTCTACTTAATATTCGTCAAATATAACGATGATCATAATGATAACATTGGTCAGTATATAACATTTTAGTTAATAATAGAGTTAAAGTAAATAAATCATTGAATCTTTTTGAATTATTTGCAATGAGCAAATAGAAAATAGCGACCTTTTTTTTTGGACGAATTAAATAAAATGAATATATTTGAAATGCCGATAAATTTTCAAAATATTACTATCAATTCGTTTATATAAACTCCTTTTTGACGTTTTCCCAAAATTCATTTCATTTTGCTGTTTAAGTTAATAACACTTTCCGCTAAAATTCCTGCCGAAAACCAAACAAATATAAATATGAAAAAGTGTTATAATTGTCTTAAACTTCAGCATTATATCAACACTCTTAGAGGAACATATAAATAGCTTTGAATATTTTGAAACAGCTTAGCGAAAACTCTAACAAAGTTTTGGGCACAGTTGGCTAGAAAGAAGCTTCCACACAATTATAGGTAAATTTAGTATTAATGGTCGAACTCTTTCGAGGGCGATAATTAAAAATTTGAGCTTGGTATAAAAAAAAAAAAAAAATTTTAGAACACACAAATTTTT